>BSBM01000370.1:12197500-12255000 GCA_027924585.1 Larix kaempferi
AAGACTCCCCGGAACCCGATTTTGTTGCACGGTTGGAGTTCTATGCCCACGGCAGGTATCCAGTAGGTGTCCCTGAATGCCTTTTGGATGCGAGATGAAATGAGCCATAGAATGATGACCCTGGCTCCGATCGACAAACCGTCAAATCTGTTGGATTCAGGACACCAGGATAGTGCTAGGGGTGCCCCTCTCCTCCGGTCCGTGGCCCGGGTGTCATTTTGTAGGTCCATTTTGGAAACTAGGGTTTTGCTCAATAAGGGAGTGTGCAATTTTTGCACACGGGGGTCAACTTTGGAAAATCATCCACCGGGCACTTATGGCTAGCATTCCTAGACGGAACCTACCTAGACACACTTGCAGGACTCCCCGGAACCCGATTTTGTTGCACGGTTGGAGTTCTATGCCCCCGGCAGGTATCTGGTAAGTGTCCCTGAAGGCCTTTTTGATGTGAGACAGAACGAGCCATAGAATGACAACCGTAGCTCCGATCGAAAAACCGTCAACTCTGTTAGATTCAGGATGTTGGGATAGTGCTAGGGGTGCCCCTCTCCTCCGATCCTATGGGCCCAATGTCACCTTGTACGTCCATTTTGGAAACTAGGGTTTTTCTTAGTACGGGAGTGTGCAATGTTTGCACACGGGGGTCAACTTTGCAAAATCGTCGATCGGGCACTTATGGCTAGCGTTCCCAGCCGGAACCTCCCTAGGAACACTTGAAGGACTCCCTGGAACCCAGTTTTGTTGCACGGTTGGAGTTCTATGCCCTCGGTAGGTATCCGGTAGGTGTCCCTGAAGGCCTTTTGGATGCAAGACGGAATGAGCCATAGAATGACGACCATGGCTCCGATCGACAAACCATTGACTCTGTTGGATTTAGGACATCAGGATATTGCTAGGGGTGCCCCTCTCCTCTGGTCCGGTGGCGCGGGTGTCATTTTGTAGGTCAATTTTGGAAACTAGGGTTTTGCTCAGTAAGAGAGTGTGCAATTTTTGCACACGGGGGTCAACTTTGGAAAATCATCCATCGGGCACTTATGGCTAGCGTTCCCAGCCGGAACCTACCTAGACACACTTGCAGGACTCCCCGGAACCCGGTTTTGTTGCACGGTTGGAGTTCTATGCCCCCGGCATGTATCCAACAGGTGTCCCTGAAGGCCTTTTGGATGCGGGATGGAACAAGCCATAGAATGACGACCGTGGATCCGATCAACAAATTGTCGACTCCGTTGGATTCAGGACGCCGAGATAGTGATAGGGGTGCCCCTCTCCTCTGGTCCTGTGGCTCCAGTGTCACCTTGTACGTCCATTTTGGAAACTAGGGTTTTGCTCAGTAAGGTAGTGTGCAATTTTTGCACAAGGGGGTCAACTTTGGAAAATCATCCACCGAGCACTTATGGTGATAATGATGATGATGGTGATGATGATGAAGACGTTGATGATGATAGTGATGGTGATGGTGATGGTGATGAAGATGATGATGATGATGACGAAGAAGATGATAATGATGGAGATGTTGATGAGGAGCCTAGAGATGACAATGATGATGAAGATGGTGATGATGATGAAGACGTTGATGATGATGGTGATGGTGATGAAGATGGTGATGATGATGACGAAGAAGATGATGATGATGGAGATGTTAATGAGGAACCTAGAAATGAAAATGATGATGAAGATGTTGATGATGATGATGATGGTGATGATGATGAAGACGTTGATGATGATGGTGATGGTGATGAAGATGATGATGATGATGACGGAGAATATGATGATGATGATGATGGAGATGTTGATGAGGAACCTAGATATGACAATGATGATGAAGATGTTGATGATGATGGTGATGATGATGAATACATTGATGATGATGGTGATGGTAATGAAGATGATGATGATGATGATGGAGATATTGATGAGGAACCTAGAGATGACAATGATGATGAAGATGGTGATGATGATGAAGATGTTGATGATGATGGTGATGGTGATGAAGATGATGATGATGATGATGATGATGGAGAAGATGATCATGATGATGGAGATATTGATGAGGAACCTAGAGATGACAATGATGATGAAGATGGTGATGATGATGAAGATGGTGACGATGATGAAGATGTTGATGATGATGGTGATGGTGATGAAGATGATGATGATGATGATGATGGAGAAGCATTAGAGAGATTTTGAGGTCAAAAAAAGGCCTCCTAAGAGATGTAATACAAAAATATGAGATATATTAAAATATTATGAATTGGGGGTTTTATGGGGTAGGTATATATGACAAGTCACCTCCCACACTATTTTCTATGCACAATATAAATAACCATGGTTGAGTTGCTTTTCAAAATTCACTAGAAATAAAATTAATAAAATAAGTCTACATTGATGTGACTAAGATTCATTGTAAATTCCCAAAAATTTATTGTCCTTTAGCATTTATTTGTCTTGAACTTGCAAATGAAATAAAATAATAAAAAATATTTTTAAGAGCTATTTTTTTAATTTTATGTTGACTTTTTATATTGAGTACTTTTCTCATGAATTTAATATAATGTAATTTAATTGAGAATTTATTTACATGTAAAATATTAATAATATTATTATAATCCACATTGCATTGTTATTATTATTATTTATTAAATCTATTATTATTCTTTATTAGTTTGACATTATGTTATTAAATAGAATGGAGTGAATATATAATTAAAAATTAAAAATATAAAAATGATAATATATTATTTTATAAAAAAATGTGAAAGGACTTTCTTTATGAATTAAGAGTATTTCACTTGAAAATGACACTAATATTATTTTATGAGAAAGTGTGAAAAGACATTCATTATGAGTACTTGAAAATGACAATAATATTATTTTATGAAAAGACTATCATTATGAGTACTTTACTTTATGACTTAAAAGTACTTACACCACTACCTTGGTTAACTATGTGTTTTCATCCACCATAGAAAATTTGACAAATAAGCATTCTTAACTCATGCAATGCCACCTCACCAAGGGGGATGATGTCATCTACTAGAATATGATTGGTTGTTTTTTATAGTACATTTTCTTTGTTTTGAGGCCATTTTTTGACCTCAAAATTTCTCTAATGATGATGATGATGGAGATGTTGATGAGGATGATGGAGAAGATGATGATGATGGAGATGTTGATGATGACAGAGAAGATGATGATGATGGAGATGTTGATGATAATGGAAAAGATGATGATGATGGTGATGTTGATGAAGATGATGATGATGGTGATGTTGATGAAGATGGTGATGATGATGATGATGATGATGGAGATGTTGATGAGGAACCTAGAGATGACAATGATGATGATGATGAAGATGGTGATGATGGTGAAGACATTGATGATGATGGTGATGGTGATGAAGATGATGATGATGGAGAAGATGACGATGATGGAGATGTTGATGAGGATGATGGAGAAGATGATGATGATGGAGGAAGGGTCCACAGTCCAGTAATACTCGTAAGCCTTTGGTTCATACTTGCATAGTCTACATGTGTTCCCAAAGCCTCTTAATAAGTCTTGCTATCACTTGCCTCTTGATAAGTCTAATGTGCCTTAACTCTTAAGATTATGGTTTGCCCCTCGAAATTTCAGTGGATACCAACAATTGCCAAGCTTCGCTTTCTCTATTGAGACCACAGATATATTGTCGGTGCAAAACGTGACCACTCAGCGAGATTTTCCATATTCTTACGAAAATATAGTGTTTACCTCTTACTATGTAATGTATATTTGCTTAGTCAAAACCTCCGAGACTGTTGATCCCTATATATCTGGGATTGAATTGAGGATGCTCGAAGAGGGCATGTATTCTCCTGGTGCCAGGATAGGAAGCATGTTGGCTACACAACATAGATACGATCTTGGTGGAACTTCCACGGTTAGGTGAATATTTTGAAATTTCTATATTTATCTTACAAAAAATTTTATTTTCCACATCCTCTTTGCCAACATGGAACTGTATAAGATTTGTATGGTTAATTGAGCAAGTATCCTCAGGACAAATTCGACCGCATCTGGACACCATCGCCATATAATCATTTAGATATTTTACGGAATGTAAGTTCGAAAGAAGCTATTTCAATAGACAATGCCCCAAACCTTCCTCCAACAACTGTCATGCAAACTGCATGGGTTGTGAAAAGCTTGGTTTCTTTTGCAATCCTTCCCGAATCATCCAAAGGGTCGAAAAAATATGTGGCATTGTATTTTGCAGAGATTGAGACTCTTAATATGTCTGAATCAAGATCATTTAATTTGACTGTAAATGGTAGAGGAATATACCATGTTACTTTGGTGCGGAATTATTCTTCTCAGGTTACAATCTGGGATCATCTCGCTAACTTTGGATTGGTTGAGGACGCTAACTCCACCCTTCCTCCTATAATCAACGCTTACGAGTGATAAGATGAACTGTGAGCCAATTGAGTACCCAAATAGGAAAATAATTCAGTCCAAAATTTGCCAGTTAAAATTTTATCTCTATCACTTACAATAATCTTCGGATTTCCATGTAACTTCTGAATAGTTTCCATAAAGGCTGCAGCTACTATGCTTGCATTAAAAGGGTGAGTGAGTGCACAAAAGTGTGCATACTTAGTGAGTCTATAAACAAAGACCATATTCTTTCCTTTTGACTTGGGTAGACCTGTGATAAAATCCATGGACCTGTGATAAAATCCATGGAGACTTCTTCCCAGCGCTGACAAAGTATGTCTAACGGTTGTAGAAGTCTCGGGGTCTTAACTGTTTCACCCTTATTCTGTTGGAAAACTAAGCATTCAACCATTGAGCTTTGAACATCCGATTTAAGACCTTCCCAGAAAAATTCCTCCATGACCCTGTGGTAAGTTTTCAGGAATCCTGAGTGCCCACCTATAGGAGAGGCATGTAATTCAGAAAGGATCTTCTACTTGAGTTGGGAGTTTTTGCATAAATATAAGCGATCCTTATACCATAGTGAATCATTTTTCCACACAAAAGTATTTGATACATTGGCATCATTCTATAGATTTTGAATGAGTGTCCACACAGATAGGTCTTTTTTCCATTCTTCCCTTACTGCTACTATCCTATCTGGTTGTAGAATTGAAATGGAACAAAGTAATGCCCCAACATCTTCATCTTTTATGGAGAGTGCATCTGCCACCACATTATGTTTCCCTTTTCTATAGATGATTTCAAATTCATATCCCAACACCTTGGTTACGCACTTATGTTGCTCTTCTGAAGATAGTCTATGTTCCAAGAAGTATTTAAGACTATCATGAGCTGTTTTGACCTTGAAGTGCCTACCTATTAGATAAGGACGCCATTGCTTAAGAGCATGTAGTATTGCCAACATTTCCTTCTCATAAATGGGATTTTGTAAGTTCTTTCCCTTGATTGGATGACTTGTGAAAGCAAGTGGGTTTCCTTCTTGCATTAGAACAATGCCAATGCCATTTCTTGAAGCATCACATTACACAAGAAAGGTTTTTATGAAGTCTGGTGTGGTCAATACCAGAGCTGTGCACATTGCCTGTTTAAGTTGTTCAAAAGCTAGAGTTGCCTCTGGAGTCCAAGAAAATGCATCTTTCTTCAATAATGATGTTAGAGGTGTTGTTATTCCTCCATAATTTCGAACAAACTTGTAGCAGTACCCTGTCAGACCTAAGAATCCTTGAAGATTCTTCAATTTTTTGGGAATCCTCTAGTCTATCATGGCTTTAATTTTGTTAGGGTCTACCTTGACACCTTCATGAGATACAATATGACCCAAATACTCTACCTCCTTCACCCCAAAGAAACATTTTGAAGGTTTTGCATATAGTTGTTTCTCCTATAGTAGTTGCAATAGCTTGTCAACATGTTGAACATGTTCTTCCCAAGACTTGCTATAGATTAGTATATCATAAAAGAATACTAGCACAAATTTTCTAAGAAAAAGCTTGAAAATGGAATTCATCAAACCTTAAAATGTGGAAGGTGCATTCGTGAGACCAAATGGCATGATTAGAAATTCATAATGACCTTCATGAGTTCTGAATGTTGTTTTCGGGATGTCTTCATCTTTCATTCTAATTTGATGATACCCAAAATGAAGATACAACTTTGTGAAAACAATTGCTCCATGTAATTCATCAATTACAGGAATTGGAAACTTATCTTTAATGGTGATCTTGTTGAGCTCTCTATAATCTGGACACATACACCATGATCCATCCGGATTGTGTACCATTACCACTAGTGCAGAGTAGGAACTTTGGATAGGCCTAACTATGCCATCCGCTAGCATTTCTTCAACCATACGCTCAATTTCACTCTTCTGTCCATAGGGGTATCTGTAAGGTCGGATGTTAGGAGGAACACTTCCCGAGATTAAGTGAATAGCATGATTGAAATCTTAGACAAGTGGAATACCCTTTGGAATATCTTCAAATACCTTTGAATGCTTATTAATGACCCTTTGGAGATCTAGGGAAATAAGAGGCTTAGATGTTTGAACATCTAATGAGCATAATTGTGCAATTACACCTTGATGTCCCCTTTTCATCAATTTTGTCATACCATTAGAGCTTATCACCTTGCTTGGTTTCCCTATGATACCATGTAATTCATATTCCTTTCCTTCCCATAAAAAGTTCTCAATGAACTTCTGGTAGAAACCTACTAATCCTAAGAAATCACACTTGCTAAACTTGGCGTAAAGTTGGTGTTCTCGTAATACTTGTAACACTATTTGGAGATGTTCCTTATGCTATTCCTCACTTTTGGAGTAAATCAGTATGTCGTCAATAAAGACTAGTACGAATTTATCCAGGTAGGTTCTAAATATATTGTTCATCATGCACATAAAATTGGCGGGTGCATTTGTTAATCCTAAAGGAATTACCACAAACTCATAGTGGCTGTATCGGGTTCGAAAGGCGGTCTTGATGATGTCTTCGTCATGGATCCTTACTTGATGATATCTGGATTGCAAGTCGATCTTTGAAAAGATCTTCGCTCCTCTACCTTGATCAAGCAAGTCATCAATCCTAGGGAGTTGGTATCAGTTCTTGATGGTTAGTTTATTGAGCCGACGGTAATTGATGCACATCCGCATCATCCCATCCTTCTTCTTGACGAAGAGTATCGATGCTCCCCAAGGAGACACACTTGGTCGGATGTATCCTTTTTCGATCAACTCTTGTAACTGTAGTTTGAGCTCCACCAACTCTGGTGCGCTCATGCGGTAAGGTGATTTGGAAGTCGGTATTGATCCGGGTGTCAGTTCTATGGAGAATTCTAGGTCCCTCTTGGGTGGTAGTAACAGTATTTCCTCAGGAAATACGTCTTTGAATTCCACAAGGACTGTTGAAATCCTTGATCTTCTATTCCCTATTGGATTCTACGTTTTGGATGTTAACTGCAAAAAGTTTACAACCCTTCCTTATGCACTTCTTCGCCTGTAATGTGGATATCTGTCTGATGGAAACCTTCTTAGGTATGCCTTGGACCTTTCTTTGATTCTCTTGGCTATCCATACATAAGATTGACTTGTTCAAACAATCGAGCATGACATGGTGTTGTTCCGACCAGTCCATGCCTATAATTAGTACCTCATACTATCCTAGTGGTAGGATATTTAAATCTACCTTAGTTGGAAACCCATTCAAATCTATCTCGCATTCCTTAACTAGTTCAGAGACTTTTCGTTTGGTACCAGTGGCTAGTTGTACCAGCCATGGTTTCTTGTGTTTCTCTCACTTTAGCTTACAAGTGTTGACAATATTGGGGGAAACATAACTTCGAGACGCACTGGGGTCGATCAAAATTGAAATAGTTGTGTTTGAAACCTTACCTTCTATCTCGACCATAGTATCCTGGTGGTCTTCTTGTCGATCGTCGAGTGCTGCATAAATTCTTGGTGTTCTTTCCATGTCCCCTACCATTGGGTTTTCTTGTATGTTGTGTAAAACCCCATCTGTCTTGTTGGGACAATATTTGAAATAGTGGGGCCCATTGAATTTCCAACAACTAATGGGTGGCGGGGCAGTTTTTTCTCCTTTGTTAAAAACTAGTCTGTTGGTATTTGGTGCGGGCACATTTGGCCTTGCACTAGGTCGGTTGAAATTTTTGTTCAGCGGGAAAATGTTATTCTGCTTATGTATGGCGATGGCCTAAACCCTGGCCTTTGGTTGTCGAAAAAGGATCTGAATCTGTCTCGAATTCTTTTTATGTTTTCATTTCTTGGTTGTCCATGTTCATAGAATAGTCTAGCTTTGTGCAATGTTATGTCTAGAGTCTTAGGCATGTCGAACTCAATTTTCTCTCGAAAATTGGGAGGAAGACATCCCAAGAATTGTCGTATCTTGGCCTTCTCATCTTTTATGTATGGTACATAATGTAATAGATCCAAAAATATGTTGATGAAGACTTCCATAGTTAGGAAGCACATTCTTAGTTCGTGAAATTCTTTGATATTTTTGTCAAAGAATCATTCTAACATGTACTTGTCTTGAAACAACTTGTTGAAAGCACTCCATCTGACATATTTTACTTTGTGCCTTTTTGTATGCTTTAGATCTCTCCACCACCTGGCTGCCTTTCCGTTTAAGTTATAAATGGTTAGTCATGCTTTCATCTCACTGGAATAATGGTGCACTTGGAAATATTTATTCATTCCTAACAGCCACTCTTCCTTCTTTTCCCTAGTATTCATTTCTCCCTCATATGTTTGGGATTTAATCTTTCAGAACTCTCCGTGCAAACTATCATCATTTTTCTGCCTTTTCTTGGAAGGGGAGGGTCAACCATCCTCACTGGAAGAGCTTTTATAGTCCTCTTCCATGAAGTCAGGTGTTTGTTCTTCTCATCCCTCCTCTTTAGGACTGCTAGCATTTTTGTATGATAGTAGTCTTCTTTGGATCTATTTGTTGAATGGGTGGACTGTCTATGGGGGTTTACGCCTGTTAAACTCTGAAGTAGAACTTCATTAATTGTTTCTTGTTCTCGTCTTTCATTCATGTTGTCATATTTAAAACTCTGTAAATATTATGTAAACTCTGTATTGTCTTCATTAAATCTGAATTCAGTTCGACCACGAGTTCTTCTTATCGGGTTGGGGAGTTTAAGTTCCCATGTATACTGTTGTTCTCTTCTGCATTCATAATTCAGATTGTATTTTGTACCTGAAATGTGTAGTCAGTCAGTAAAAACAAATTTCTGTTAGTTTTTGTAAAAATCATAAGTATTTTCTTGAAATACATTTCTGCAACGGATGTCTTTTGTAGTGAGCCCAAAAGGCATCTTAGTGTTGTAACTGGGCTCTAATACCACTTGTAATGTCCCTAAAATCTGTAAAATTTAAAAAAATATATATATGGGCTATTGCCATCATTCGGGTCAAATATTTATTTAAATTAACTTCAACACTATAAATTATTTGGAAGATCTATCATTTATAATTTGCATGGAAATTTATAATCTTGTTTATGATATTCTGCTTTGATTAGTTAATTCCAATGGATCCATTTAAAAAAATTTAAAGAGTATTTTTTAATGATGAACTTAATGCTCTATGGCGTGCCAATGTTTATATATTTTAAGTATTTGTTTTACTGATTGTATGTATTCCTTGTTACGAAACTCTGTTGGTTTATTTTAATGTGTGCCTTTTTCTTCTTAGATGTATCTTATAAAATCTATGAGCTTGAAGGTGAAGAAGTAGTGGCGAAGGTGCGAGGCTTACTTAGCTAAATGCTAAAACATGTTTTTACTTGGTTTTGTAGGTGTCCTAAAATGTTTCTAAGCTAACACTTGAGGTTTGTAATTAAACATAGAGTACTTTTGTCAAAATGGTAAAGTAAGGGGATAACCTAAGCTATGGCCAAAAGTCATAGAAATGAAAACTTGTAAACAACGTGACTCCTCCACTATAGAGAGTGGGTAAGAAAATTGAAAAGGTAGTGGAGGTAGATGGCGTTTTTAATGTGGCCCATGTGATGGCCACATGGTCACGACGCCATGCTGGATTATGGGTATAAACCCTGGGTTCAAGCGACTAGTTTTCTTTTTCGTTGGTTTGGTGGATGGAGAGCAGAGCTCTTGCTGTTTCTATGCCCAAGGGAAAATGATGCTTGACTTGATCCTTCGCTCATGTTCTGTGCTTGTCCATGGAGCTTGGATAGCATGGAGGTCACAATGCTTGCCAAGGTAAGCTCTGTGTTTAAATCATTGATTGTCCAATACTCAGTTTTTTATTTCTTCTTTGCATTTTTATTTGACCAGATGTGTTTTAACACCCAAGTTTGTTTGATTTGGACAGGAGACTTGCTACAAGGGATTTCGAAGGCTGCTTTTGGTGGTGTTTGTGCCAGAAATTGTTTCTAAGGATAAAGAAACAAGCCAACACAATCTCAAATAAAACTCAACAAAGTAAACTAGCTTTTAGGTTTTCTGGAATGTTTTCTTGGTTATAAATTTGGTAGTCAATCAGGGATTACATTCATCAGCTAAGCAAGGAACTGAATCATAAACAAGTAAAGACAAAGATATATCATATAATCCACAAATAACAATCAGCATATAATCTTAAAGTTCATTCAGGGCTGACAAGCATCACAAGTAAAGAAATCCTGAACCAGCAACGAATATATCAGTCCAGTAGTTAAACAAACTCAAAATAAAGCTAAAACATATGCTGAAGGGTAACAAGTGTCATATATTTCATAGTCTGTCATCAAATGCATACAAGAGTCATAGTACTTAGCTCTGAACAAGTCTGCAGACAAAGATAATCTGGAGACCTCCTGATGCTCCCAAAATTTCCAACCTCCTCAATCACTTCCTAACATGTCTAAATACTATGCTTTTACAAAATCAGTTAGGACTCTAACCCTAACTGCCTCTAACCTATTCGATGAGGTTAAGTAAATGCAGAATATTTACAACATTACAAAATATGCTAAAAATAGCACATCACTAACATATCTGTTTGTTAATTGATGACAACTAACAGAATGTACAACTGTCTTATAGGTCTTTTGCCACCTCAGCCAGCAGAGCGATACCATCTGATGCTTGGTCTTTCTTCTTAGCCTTCTTCTGCTCCTGCTCCATGTCACTTATCTTTTTGATGAGCTCTTTGTTTTTCTGCTGCAGGTCCTGGACTGTCTTCTCCAATTCTGTGCAATGAATGTCGGCAACTCTTTTTCTTTTAAGTGCTTCTTTTGCATCAGCTACCAGCTCCTGAAAATTATCATTTACATCTTGTAGATCTTCTCTTAACCATTTGTTGGCCATCATTAGTCCATCATTGACCTCTTGCATATAATTCATCCGGTGTTTGTATTGCTTGACAGTTTTCTGCAAATTTTCCCTGTCAGAGTTAGCTAATTTATCCATTGTAGAATCTTGTTCTTCATCAGGTCTCTAAGGAATGTCAAGCTTCTTGAATATTTCTGTCTCTTCAATCAACAGTTATGTGTCTTCAATACTAGGATTCTGATTTTCTTTACTTGCTGCTTCGACTGAATGAGTTTCTTCTTTTAAACATGGCTGCAATTTATCTAGTTCTGGTTTATCATCATCCATGGATACTTCATCTAAGACAGTCACTTCATTTGCATTCAATTTGGGATTCAGCAATTTCTTCATGTTTAATCTTAACTTGTTCTTTGACCTAGTTTTAGGTCTCCAAAATGATGTTGCTTCTCCCATCATTTTCAATTCTTTTCCCTGATGCTGAATAGCAGCTAATTCTACTACTTCCAGTTTGTTCCTTTTCCTGTTAGGTCTTGTTGTTTTGTTATCTGAAGTATGAATTTCTTCTATTTCAGATTTGACTTCTATTTTGGAGATGAGCTGCTCTTCTTCCAATAGATATCCCTCATCATCTGAGAGAATGGTGATAGGGCTTCTCGGTTGATTGTGAATCTCCTCTTTAGGTACAGTAACCACTTTTATATCAACCTTTTTCTCTTCCTGAGGTTCTGCTACAGGCGCCAAATTCTGTTAATGTTGTTCCTTCTTATCTTCAAACAGTGTATACTTGCCTTTAGAGCTGGCTGAGAATGTCTTTGGTTCATTATCTTCCTCCACAGGTTCTGTTGCTTCCTCAATTTTGATCTCTTCCTTATCTTCCAGCTTTGACTTATGACCTAATTTTCTCAACAAGACCTTACCCTTATCTGCTTGCCTCTTAGACTTTTGATCTTCAAAACCAGACCAAAAGATGAAGAAGTCCCAGGTTTTTCCTTCATGCTGCAAGACAGTACTAATAATCAACTTGATTAATCCATGGTGAAAGATGGACTGAGAAGAATGATCTATTGGCCCTTTCACCTTGTTGGACATTTTCTGTAAACTCTTCAGAAAGAAGAATGGAAGGTTCATCTTGGACACCCCCACCATGTGCTGAAAGAATCTAAAATGATATTTGTATACAAAAGCATACCTGCCCTCACAAGTAACATAACTCTGTAATATTCTGATTGGCTCAACCCATTCTTTTCTGACATTTTGGATCAGGAAACCTTTATTCCAATCAGGTATGACATTTGGTAAGAGGTATCTTTGTGGATCAAAGTCAAAGGGCAGCTTCTTAAACCATTGTTCGCCCTCATCCTTAATCCCTGCGGCTTCTGAAATTAGTTTTACTGTCAGCTTGAATTTTAGAGTATCAAAAATCACCATGTCATTCTTGAAACCCTAGGCAAACTTACAGGACACCTTTGCATTATATCCATCGATCTTTCTGAAAAAATCCATCCAACCAGCTTGTTGAAACAACTCAACACAGTCAGGTAGTTTTTCAATCCATCCTACATCAGTTGGTTCAGCTCTGTTTATTTTACCACTCCTGCCCATTCTTCTTCAATAACTACAAATTGAATGATATCCTTTTGGTATTTTTTGGAAGCAGGGGATTACTGTAGGAGGTTAAAAATACTCTCGAATGTACAGGTTATTCACAGCACTATGATCTTAGCTTCGACAGGGTTAAATTTCATAAAAAACAAAACTACTAATTTCAACCCTCATTCACCCCGGCGTCACAGAACATCAGAAATTGCTATTTCTCTGGCTGAAATTGCATTTGCAGGCACAATTTAACTTCTCCTTTGATTAATTTTAACAGAGTACGCCCCAGCGAAAAACCTCAATTTTACTGTTATATTGGTTTTTTAGGAATACCTTAAAATTGCGCCACTATAGTTGTTTAAAATCATGCCCTGAGCTGTCAGATGAGTCACCTTGGTTGTACAGACGTCCTTCAGCATTCAATTTGATTGCCAGCAACGAAATCAGGAAGCCCTAATTTCCCGTGCACCCATCAACAACTCTCCTTGTTCAGTAGCGACACTTTTCGGTTCTTTAGTGATTATGGCTACTCCACTAAAGTTCTTCGTCTTTGAATGTACCTGTAAGTGACAATTTTATCCCACATTTACCTCCAACCATGCTGCTACCTGTCATAAGAAATTACACCTGGGCTGATGATGAGCACGATCTCCTCACGATGTGTAACCACTTGGAATCATGATGTTCTCGGCCTCAACATGTAATGAATTCTCTTAAAACACCTAATCAGTAATTCATTATTTCAAACGTGCCAAAAATTTGCTGAAGAATTGAAGAAATGTGGAATTGTGATATTCTTGTAGCGCACCTTTGGTGGTTTTGAGCTCCAGCGCTACAAGAATATCTTTTAACACTGTTTTGATGCTTTTTAGCAGCTTTGGGTTATTTTGCATGCGATTTAAAAGCTGTCAAGGAAAAAATGATACATGACTCTACTTAGGATAAGGTTTATGAGCTCTTTATTCAATATAGTGACCTTTTAAACCCTTCATCAAAAACAAACTTAAAGTTAAAAAAAATTGAAAATCTCAATAACAAGCCCAAAATCTCATATAAGAACTAAAGAAAATTTCCTAAAGAAGGAAGAATCAAGTTAAAGCAAGTAAATAACCTAAAATAAAATGCAAATCAAACAAAATTTGAAGAAACAATTTGCTGACTTAACAGGTGGAATCTAGGCTAGATGATTTTCAATGGCATGAATGCTGGTAAGCTCGGGTATTTCGCGACCTTCCTCTTCCTCGTCAATGCTGATGTATAAGCTGGGTCGATTTGTTGAGAAGTTTCCATACTGTGTGTTTCAGGAAGTGTTTGTCTTTCGGGGTTTTAACTAGGGTACATTGTCTATAACAATGGCCTGCTCAATTTAGTATTTCGTGGGCAGACTCATTGTGATGTATGAGTTAAAAATTTTAATCCTATAAAGGAATTTTTGACAGTGGAGACTTATGTTGCCTTTTGGCTTATGAAAAACCCTTGGCTCTGGTTTCAATTGATGTAATTACTATTTATAAAGATCTTTGTCTTGGTAATGGAAATGAGCCCATGTTTTGGAGGTGATGTCGTGGTTGTAAAAATATTAGCGATCCTCTAGGATGCGTTTTGACTTGTAATGGATTTTATAGCCTAGTTCTGGAAATGTAATTTCATGTGATTGTTTTCTATCTTATATTTAGAAATGGTTCTTATTTTTATTATACTTTGTCTTGGCTACTGTATTTTTATTTCGATACTATAGAGAGAAATTAAATGGTTGAATGGGAAATATAATATTTGATTCAATGTTCTGTTACTTTCCTAAAACTGGATTATGGTTAGCTCTGTTTATATGAACTCTGGTTTTTATGTTTCAATGTTAATGGTAAGTGTTGTTGGAAGACCCACGATAGCTCTGTAAGGGTTAACAAAACTTCTGGTAGTTTTATTTACTTGGTTTGGTTGTTATACAGAGGCCTGGCGTTTACCGTAACTCTGCCATGATTTTTATTTAATTAATTTGATTGAGGGAGCGTGACTCTCAGCCAAACGCTATGCATAGTGTTTTGAGGAAATAAATTATGTAAATGAGGGTATTTCTCCAAGGGATTCGATCCCTTAACTCATGCCTGAGTTCTGGTAGGGTTCGAATGTGTGAATCGTGGATAACATGTGCCCTATTTTAAAATGGTTAGATTAAGAGCCGGAAGTTTGTATGACCACAACTGCAAAGAAAATTAAGTTATGGTTTATATGTTTGGAAAGTCTGTTTGCATTTCTTACATTGATTAATAGTTGAATTATAAAATCAAAATCGTTCTTTTATTTAAAGTTTATGCTGATTGAGTAATTCCCCAGGAAGCGAATTGCTTTAGGTTTGTCCAAGGTTGATTTAAACTTAGTTTGAAATTCTTGTTTAGCATGATTTATTTCCAGTTGGATTAACAGGTGAATATTAAAGTTTAAATGTTTTTTGTAAGAGCTTCTACGATTCTTGGCAAAAAACGATTTGGCTTTGAGTCTTTGATTTTAATTAAAGTTTAAATGTTGTTTGTAAGAGAATCTACGATTACTACATTTAAGATATCCTATACAAAAAGTTGATAGTAGATGCAGGGTTTAAGAGTAGGTTTAGTTTTTCTTTGAATAGGTTTGAAGAATTAAATTCCTAGGATTAAAATAAAAGAGCATAAAGTAATTCTATCATAAAACTATTTTAAACAATATTAAATAAAAGCTTTCATAACTAAGCTTATTTATAAAAGAAAATTCCTAAAATGCAACCCAAGCACCATGACTAAAAAGTTTTGTCAATGGCCAGTAGATGTAAAATTCTTGAACAAAGTTTAAGGAGGGAAAATTTATAGTTCTTTAATGGAAATGTTTATTAATTCCACCATTTAGCCTATGACCTAAATGAGGATAGGAAACATCATCTGACATAAAACAGAAAGTAAATGTCTTACCTGAACTATACTTGACTGGATCTCCTTTAACACCTGCACACTTCAAACACTAATTTATGGAAAAATAATTATTCTGAATTGACCTGTAGAATGATAATCAAATAAATTTGGAACTTCCACGTTCCTTCCAACCTTGACCCGGAACTGTTCCTGGTTTTAAATCGGATCCCCCTGAGATGGTTCCAACATGCAAAAGAACCTAAGGAAGACAACTGATTGCAATTCAATCCTGGTATAATCCTCTTCCAGGTTTTGGGGACAATTTCTCTCTTGCTACCATAAAGAATGATAATAAGATAGATCCCTTCTTTGGAATTTGTTCTTATATTTAAAAGAAAACTTTGGAATGGGCACTTAGGTTACTATTAATATTTTAATATTATCTTCAGTTTGACTCCAAGTTTGAATTATATCATATAATTAAAATGTTTATTTTAATTATAACTTCAGTTTATTTAGAACTCTTAATTTGTTCCTTTTTTAATTGATTATTGTAAACTTTATATTTTATTTATTTAATTTATAAGAATAATATAAATGTATGCATAATCCATTCTTGTGGATACATAGACTTTATAATTTATGTGTCTTTTATTATTCTCATAACGTTTTATATATATATATATATATATATATTAGGTATGCATAATACTTTGTACAAAAGTAAGGCTTCTTTATAATTAATCACTTTGATTAATCCATGTATTTACATAGCATTTATATTTTTGATGTTTTACTTAAATAAGGTAAATTCTTTTGACAAGGCCTTTGGTGGGTTTAGATGGTCGACTAGGTTAGGTAGCCCTAGATCCCTTGCATGTTGGATTACCTCGTATTTCGTGGCAATTTCCTCAGTCCTTGATGAGAGATGAGTAGTGATTCAATTAGTCAAATTAAATAAGTATGATGGCTGGTGGTGTTATTTAAAGTCTTCCTCAAGTCAACACATTTTAAGTAAAGTAACCCCTAGTGCTATTCAGAGCTTATTCTCAACACTTTTAAATGGGCATTACACTAGTGCAATTCTAGAGCCTCTCGCTCAACACTAGTACTAGGATGCATTTGTACAATACACCTAGGGATGCAATGGCCAAAGATCTGATGCTCCAGAGCTTATGCTCAACATCATGTTGGAGTGCTCCAGGGCTTATGCCCAACACTTAACCAGCCTCGATACAAATCCTAGGCTCTATCAAGCACCGAGAGGGATCAAATATCCCGAGGTGCAAACCTCTCCTTGAAAAGCTCCTTGAGTGCAATACCTGAGCCGAGGTTTGCACCTCAGGAGATTTGATCCCTCTCGACTATAGTATTCTTTTTTATTGCTTTTGTTTCTACTTCTTATGTCTACTATAATATTTTTTTGCTTCTTTATTTTATTTCTTATATTTCTACTTTTTATGTCAACTATGATATTTTTTACTTCTTTATCTTTTACGCATTGTTGAAATCAATGCAACCATGTTTTTTATTAAGGTTTATATCCCTTCTATTTTTTCTATTTCTTATGTCGGCTATAGTATTTATTTTACTTCTTTTGTTTCTACTTCTTATGTCTATTACAATATATTTTTTACTCCTTTATTTTATTTCTTGTATTTCTACTTTTTATGTCAACTATAATAATTTTTACTTGTTTATCCTTTACGCATTGTTGAAATCAATGCAACCATGCTTTTTTATTAAGGTTCAAATCCCTTTTATTTTTTCTATTTCTTATGTCCGCTATAGTATTTATTTTACTTCTTTTGTTTCTACTTCTTATGGCTACTATAACATATTTTTTACTTCTTTCTTTTATTTCTTATGTTTCTACTTTTTATGCCAGCTATAATATTTGTTACTGCTTTATCTTTTTTACTTCTTATATTTCTAATTTTTTTTACTCCTTATATTTCTAGTTTTTATGCCGGCTTGATTCCACTCCTTTAATGGTCGACATAATATTTTTTACTTTTTACTTTGTATTATTCTTTGTTGTTTATGGCCCACAATATCGACAAACGTTAAACATGGATAAGCATTGCAAGATTTCCCTCTTATTTACTTTTTACTTTGTATTATTCATTTTTGTTTATGGCTGACAATAAGGACAAACATGGAAAAATGTTACAAAATCTCCCTCATATTTACTTTTTACTTTGTATTATCTTTTTTTATTTATGGCCGAAAACAAGGACAAACATGGACAAACGTTACAAGATCTCACTCATACTGAGTTGTAGAGCACCTCTCGGCGCAATCATTTATCTGCTAGGGTTACCTATCTACTCGAGAGCTTACGCTCAACACATAGTCTTGTAACCCATGTGCTCCAGGGATTCTTCCCAACACATCATAGAATTCAAATCATGTGTACCAAAAATGTCTGCACAATGCATAACAAAGTCATCTCAGTATATTAGGGATTGTACCCAATCATATAATAACTTCCATCAAGTACATCGGGGCTTATGCCCAACACATAACAAATAATATGTATTCATCAGGGTCCATGCCCAAATATGCATCTCTATAACCAAGGTAAATCATGTGCATCAGGGCTTATGCCAAGCATATATAACAAAAGTAAAACATGTGCATTGGGGCTTACACCCAGTATATATGTATCATCAAAATAAATCATGTGCATCGGGGCTTACGCCTAATATATAGAATAATCATAATCAACAAAATTCGGGATATTACATCAGGAAATAAGGATGGGGGACACTATCATTTGGTAAATTGGGAATCTTTATATCTACCAAAGCAATGGGGTGGATGGAATATCAAATAGATTTTCTGGTTCAATTCAATGTTGCTTCTTAAGAGCTATTGGTGGGGTATCATGGGTGATAATCTGTGGTCCAGGTTATTGCATGTTAAGTACATCAAGATGGATAATTACAAATGGCTCAGGAATCCTTCAGGTAATTTCCAGAATGCTTCATACATTTGGAAAGGATTTATGAAAGTTCTTCCCTGGATATGTGGCTACCTTTCATGGCAGGTGGGCAATGGTAAAGATATTGTTGTTGGGATTGATCCCATTGTGGGGATGGACACTAGCTACAAAATCTCCAGGGATCTTCGATCCTTATTTACTGAGTATGGGATCATAACTTTAAACCAATTCAAAAGATCCAAACGACTCATCCCAGATCCGCCATATTGGCTTACGATATTAGACCTGGGTTTGGTTGGTAGATGGGCCTGTGAATGGAATCATTACATCGATATGTTGTAGCTGAATGGTATTCGTTTGACTGAGGATAAGGATTCCTTGATATGGACAAAAAACCTCACTACTAGACAGGTGACGGCGAAAACAGCATACCATGCAATTGTTGAAGCAAATTTTCAGGGAGAAAAGGTTTGGTGGTATGGTTCTCTATGGAAGTGGAAGCTTCTGATTAAAATAAACTGCTTTCTTTGGTTATGCTTCAACAATAAGATCCTAAAGTGGGAAAATATGCAGCGTAGAGGGAAGGTTGGTCCAAACATATGCGTTGTATGTAAAAAGGAAGGGGAAAGTGTTGATCATCTATTTTTCCAATGCAGTTTCTCACACAAGTTCTGGAATACTATATGTATTGCTCTTAATATTTTTTTATGTTCGGCCCCACTTTTCTTTCGCTGCTTTTTATAAGTGGTGGAAATAGAAATTCCCTCATCTAATGAATACACCAGGGCTTGTTGCATGGTCCATTTGGAGGACGCAAAATTTTGTCGTTTTCCAGAATACTATTCCAAATGTGAAGTAGGTTGTCTTTAGATTTTGGAAGCCTTTTCATACATACAAAAACCCACATCCAAAAGTAAAGAATGTTACTAGGTACTTAAACTAGAAAATTGGATATTCAGGGTCCGCTTATGGTTGTTTCGATGGTGCAGCTACAGAACAAAAATGTGGAGCAGGTTTCCATATTACTTGTGGTGAGAATCTTACATACAAGTTTTACATTTCTAGAGGTAAGGGTTCAAACTCGAAGGAAGAACTCTTGGGACTATGGGGTATACTAAAGGTGGTTGTTTGGTGCAGCTTGAATAATTTTAAGATTTTTGGTGATTCACTTTTTATTGTTAATTGGGCAAAGTATATTTAACACATGAAATCTATCCATCTAAAACACTAGAGTGATAGAATTAAATCCTTAATGGATTGGTTCCAGGATCTTACTATAGACCACATATACAAGGAGTTTAATGATGTTGCAGACTCTTTATTAAAGTTGGCTCTCATGGTGAAGCCAAAGTCTTACACTAGGAAGAGTGGGAGGAAGGAATCCTCTCACAAAATGGCTCTTTGTGGTTTTTTGACGATGTTACATAATTTTTCTGAATTAGATGTTGATGTATAGGTCATTGGACTTGACTACATAGTTTTTGGATGGATGTTTAAAGTATTAAGTTCTTGGTCTGACTCAATTTTTTTGAGACATATTTTGCTGGTTATCAGCATAGAATATAGAGATATATGTACTTTTTGATTTCAATAGAAATAACAAAAGTATTGGTTTTTTTCCGCTTGAAAAAAAAAATCAAATTTAATATCAACTAAATTATAACTATTCATGATGGTAAGATTTTGGAAAAAAATTCACAGTCAAAATTGATAGTTTCCACACAATATATAAATGTTTTACAATTTTCTTTGTTTTTTATGATTGGAAGTATAAAATCTAGGCTCCATTTTACCCATCAAATTCCAACCATGAATAGTCTCTTTTTGTTCTTTTAAAGGATGGCCCCGAAGATATTCTTCACCAATCTTGATTGTTGGTTTAAAGAGCATTCTGGAGTGCAAAAGGGTTTAAAATAAAAGGCGTTGCAGTCTAGAACTTGCTTATTCAATCCCTTAAACATGGAAGGTATCACCTAAGGCGTGTTGTCGAACACATGGAGTATGGTGTGGATCCAGCTAGTAAAATAGATACGAGTCACATTCAACATATTATCCATATTAATCCTTTAAAAAATAATTACATCTATAAATTATATACTTATCTCTAATTAATTTATGTATAGATATAGAGACTATCTATTGCCGGAAGAGATCGAACTACGGGTTATTTTGTGCCTATAAACTTTACGGGCCAAGGTAGAGGTCATGGAGGAGTCTAGTTTATTATTTGCAACGGCAGTTTAACAACGGTAACAACCCTAAAAACAAGTAGATTCTCCCAGTATGGATTAGTTTCTTTTAACTATGACAACAACGTTTCTATTTAAACTTGTTGTTTCATTTCAATAATATATTAGCAACGGCAGGCTGTTTCACAACATCACAAATTAAAAGCTTAGCCTAAGAGCAAAATGTTAACAAACATTCCAAATAAAATATTCTTAAATAAAAGCTTTACAAATTACAAGTTGCATTTGAACTTGCATGGTAATAAATTTATGGAAAGTCCATATATATCTAAGATTAGATAATCAAACAGCTGCAAATCACTTGCAAATGTATCTGAGCTTGCACAGTAATAAATGAATGTCAAAGTAAGATTTAAAAATCAAGTCAGTATTGGGAAGGTAAGAGGGATTAGTCGACTATACCAGCTAGAACCCGAGGTAAGGTTTTATCTGCAGACAAATAGAGAGTTTACAGGTCGGAAAACGTTTTGTTACGACAAATAGGACAGCTGGGATTCTCAGCCAGCCAGAGGGTTATGCAGGCGGGATGGAAAGCATGTCTGCATGGCAACTTCATCGGTAGCGAAGAATCAGAGGACGAGGCCGCGTCTTCTCCAAGAAAGTCGTTGTAGCAAATACAGCAGACCGGATCGTCCCATGTTGACGCAATCTCAAGTGGAATCGATGGCATCAATCCAACTCTTTGTGTAATGTCTTCCAAGCTGCCATGACAATACGGTAGAAAATGGAATACAGGATTATCCACAGGCAGAAACCCTTCACCCAACTGGGTGTTCAGCTGCACAATATTGTGTGCACCATTTTCGTCCAAGTAGATTGTCACAAACATTCCCAGCTCTCTCAGAACAGGCCTCAGCCGCTCATCACCATAAATGAATCTCCCCAGAATTATGAGATTCTCCACTTGATGCAACATGATGGGATTAAAGCGAAGCCACAGAAATCTGTTAAATTTACGTGATAACTCACGCACAAAAGAGGCCCACTCCTGGAAACTAACTTCCCTTCTTGCCACGCGTAGGTTAAATTCATGGCATAACGCTGGCTCATGCGCCAAAGAGTCTCTGCTAAATCTTCGTGCTATTTGCATCGTCACCGACCGTTCTAATCTCTGTTTTCGCTGCCATTCACGATGTCGCTCAGACGCAGCTCTCTCGTAAATTTGCGCAAAACTGAGTCTCCTCCTCCTCTGTTCACGTATACGATTCGGCCTGTTCCTGTTGCTCCTCTCCCTAATAGGCCGGTTCCTAATGATCCTCGCCATATTCTGACTGTTCATGTCGCTCCTCTCTATATTCGACGTTCTTCAATTGTTTGCAGCTCGAAAGTTCTAAAGCTTCGTCTTACGATTGGAGTGATGTTCATGTGATCAATCACTCTCATTGCTTTTGTACTCAACTCCTTCAATGTTCTCTCAAAGGACGCGTTGTTTAAAAGAAATTAGGGTTAACTTACTAGGTAAAATAGCACATGTCGGCTCCATCGGCTCTCCACCTTACTACGGTTCACGTGGTGAAGTGGTACATATATTGAAAAAAATTACATGTCAGCAATGTAAAATATATTTGAATGTAATAATATCTCATTAGTATTACTTAGATAGGCATTTAGATACCTCACGATTGTCAGTAAAAATTTTCAATACAATCTAAATTGGACGACAACGTCATGAGTGTGAAAATCTTTTGTTTCCTGAACTTGCATAACTCCAACGTTGCGTGTGATAATCGATCAGCTTGGTGGTTAAAATCCTTGAAAATATGGCTCTTTAAATTATTCTTTAAGCTTTTAGATACTCTTCATAATTGGATGGAGATCCATTGATGAAATTTGACACTTTATTTTTAACTAATCAGACTCTTCCCTAAATTTCTATCTATATAAATTGGGTGAATTCCCATGATATACCGGAAAATATGAAAGCTATTTTAGCAATGTTATATTATGTATATATAATTTTTTGGCGAATCTATCATTAAATTATATAATTTTGTAAATTCTTGGCAAATCTTTCACTAAATTATAAAACTTTGTAAAATCTTTGGGAACCTTTCACGAAATCATAAAACCTTATAAAGACTTGGTGAATCTTTATAACACTAGTACTAGAAATCCCCTTATCAAATACTAAATCAACAACAATACCAAATATTGTGTCAATCCATCCGAGTTACAAATTTAGAATAATGACAGAGATGTACTTAACAAGTACAATATCTATGCACAAGAACAAAGGTAACGTCATGAAGCTCTTATCAACTCATTGTAAACGATAGATATAGAGGTTTTGATGCATAAGAAGCAATGATGTTGCCTCCACTCATGATCCTCCAGTCACACCAGTAGCAGGGCAACATCTTGGGAAGGCCCTTTTCTTTTTCTTTTTTCTTTTTTTGCATTCCTTCAAAAGCTGATGTCCCCTATATATTAAACAAGAAAAGCCTTCACATCAAATTCAATTAGCAAAGTGGTGAAGTGCACTACCAGTCAGACAATCCATATCTTCAATTTGAAACTTTATTGTATAACCAATATTTCAAAAGAATTATCTCCTACAAGGAAATGCATTAAACCAACCAGAGCAGTAACAAATGTCTTGAAACGCCTTGGCTTCAGATGAAGCTTTGAAGCTGAGAAACTATGTTTCTCTAGCAATGACCACTTGCTACAAGTAAAACAAACAAAATCAAATGGTGGCATAACATTACAGCCTGCTTATTTTACTAAAGCAAATCAAACGTACAACATAAATAAAAACCGAAGACAATACATTAAATGCAGACAAAGAAATATTGAGCACAAGGAAATCTCTCATGCTACCCAAGCTTTGTGTGCTTTGATAAGTTGATTAACACGTGAATGTTAACAATCTTGTTTCAATATTGTATAAATTACCTTTAATATTATAACAATTGGCATCACACTGAAATGAGAAAAGAGAAGAGGGTGTGTGCAAGAAGATGAGGGTCACTTTAGATGCAATGCTACTTTTTTCAAATCTCGTTCCTGATACCTAAAACATAACGCGTTTCTGATATTTACCACCTGCCATGGTAAGACCCGAGCCTAACATGTCATTGGACATGTAGGCTAGGTAACAATAACGCGTACGCGTTATGTAGTTAAAAAACGCGTACGCGTTATGTATTTAAAAATCGCGTACGCGATATGTAAAACTAAAAATGAATTTAAAAACACAGTCAGCCGATTGCCGACCACCCGCGACACTCACGCATCAGAAACGCGAATAGAGGCGAAATTGACCCTGGACGAGGACGCTTTGTGGCCCACTCAACTATCCGTGTTGCTCGATTTAGCTGGAGGGGAGACAAATTCACCGGTGCATTCTCATCTAGTCAGGTAATTCATTCACCCAAATCATTTTTTTGTGATTTTTTAATCCAAATTACTATTTTTTTATTGTTTAACCTAGTTTTGTAATATTGATCAAATTGGGAATAACCCAATTTGTAATTAAATTCACACCTCAAAATGAAACCCTTTTCAAAAAACTCAAAACTTCATAATCAAACCAAAAATTGAAAAAATTAAAACTCCCCCCTTTCTACAATGTATTCATCTAAGTCACCCGACACGAGGACACGGGACACGAGTGTCCCCACCAGGCTTCAAATTTGAAGCCTTCAGGCCACTTCAAATTTTACCCACACGTCATAGAAGGCCACTTCAAATTTTACCATGCAAAAAAAATTTAATTTCATGGTAAGCCCTTCAATAATTAAATTAACCACTACTGTTTAAAATTGCAACAGAAGGGTAGCTTCAAATTTCACCCATCAACAATTTTTAGTGGGAAATTGGGAATGCGGCTACTAGCTAGGTGACTTTGGAGTGGGACTCGCTTACTCTCCAATATCCACGTGTTCGATCATCCATGGATCATGGACCATTGGGCCTCTAATAATATCATTGAGCAACTTACGTGGACGGGCTTACACTGAGTAGCCCATGGCTTGAACGCTTCGAAGTTCTCGTGTTTGTAGCGAGCGCTTACGTGTTTAACACATTTAATGGCATCAACAAAATTATTAAACCTGGAAGGTGGCTCATACGTGTTGTTGCTAGCGTGCTTACCAAGTTACAAGTTATCACATACCAATTCGTGAATGCTGACTCCGTGAGTTAATTGAGTATTCAATGTATAATATATTATGTTAATATGCCCCCGCGAATTTGGCATTTCAGACAAAATCCACAATCCATAAACTTCTTGTAATGTTGCAGGTTGTTGCTCCTGCCCGTGGCCCCTACCTATAGACCTGTGTTTTCTTTGTTGTATCAAGTTAATCCTACCATCTACGGCTCCCAGCCTCACACCCTGTGTTTTCTTTGTTGTATCAAGTCAATCCTGCAGCTCCCAAGTTCCACCTTTTGTTTTCTTTGTTGTATCAAGTCAATGCTGGAATTCCATGCTTCCATGGCTCCGACCATATTGCATGAATAGAAACAAGCTTTTTCTTATACCCCTATTCCACTGTGGTTGAGCTACTTCCAAGTTCCACCTACCCTATCTCCTCCAGTCCTCCAGGATAGTTTGCGGAGCGAAGCTGGCAATGCCAGCCTGCCATAAACATATTTAAAGAAATTCGTTTTCTTTGAGGAGCTCAACTTCAAGGCTGACTAGATTTTTGACATCCTATGAATTTACAGGTCTGCTATATCCACTGAAAAATAAAGCCTCTCAACTTTACTACGTTAGTAAACATTGAAATTTTGATGTACTATTACATTTTCAAATGAAAAGAATAACTTATTATTAATAAAAAAATCAAATCATATTAATATATTAATGAATTTGAATTTAGCTTCCCAATTATATTAAAATAAATTATACATTTTAAATGATCCACAACCAAATATTATACTGAAAAGGAAATGGAAAAAAAGGAATTTCCTCAACACAACATGCTATTTCCTTATGATGATGCTTTTACGTTTATGATTACCAACCTTGGAATCAGGTTTGGTTATCCGAAGGTGTAATATCTTCTAAGCTAAGTCAATAGGTAGGGATGTTGGTATTGATATAATTATGACAAAGTTTTATAAAGGATTAGGAACAATTCCGTTGGCTTGTAGATGACATATTTATGGATAAAAAGCTTGTTGTTATGAGATAATGACATCATGCCTCAAAAACATGTCCCATACAATCTAATGTTAATGGGCGCTCTACATAGAAATTGGAATGTCAACATTTGTGAGTACAATAAATATGTGGATGATTTTGGCCTACTACAACTTTAATATATTGAGTGGATTGATAACCTTCACAATTATATAAGAGATTGTAGCTATGACTAGGAGGAGAGTTAACAATGCAACAAAATCAAGTAATCGAATTTTGTGCATAAAATGAACATAAGACTCCCACCAAATTTCACTGAATCTACGTCTTAACAAAAGAACTCATCGTTTCACGGGATTCCACCCCATCAATCCTTTTAACAGTAATGGCCATAACAGTTGCTACAACCCTAGCGCGAGAAAAATCAATCGAGCTACGCATGACAATACTTGAAACCAGACTTTTTGAACTCCCTATTACGTCATAGGAATCAATACTACTTTCTCCACAACATGTGGCACCCTCAATATCTTCCATCACCGCAATTTACATTTGATAAAAAACTTGTTCCCAAATAGTAATTACCCCATTCTTTGCTCTAAAAAGGCCTCGGTTAACCTAGAATCCAATCCATACAACATGAACACATCCATATATACACATAGAATAAATATTAATAAATTTCTCATAGCCCTTCAATAGTGTTCAATATCTCATAGCCCTTCATAGTGAAATGGGACCCCACCCTTCAAATTTGATCCCTGGTCCCCACTAGACACGGTGACCCCCGGAATTATGACACGTAGGACACGGTGACCCCCGGAATTAATATATTTTTAAAATATATTAAAATTTAAAAATATAGACATATAGATCATCCAATAAAATTTAACATTTACAATTACAAATATTCAATAGAAATTACATTTACAATTACAAATATTCAATAGAAATTACATTTACAATTACAAATATGAAATATTCAATAGAAATTAGATCATTCACAAATCACAACACATTTGTCATTCACAATCACAAAACACAATGAGACATTGAGACACATAGATGCAAACTCATCACTGCCTTGATCCTCCTCCTCCATGCCTGAATCAACAAACTCATCACTGCCTTGATCCTCCTCCTCCATGCCTGAATCAACAAACTCATCACTGCCTTGATCCTCCTCCTCCTCCTCTCTGCCAATCTGACTAACTTACTTTTTAATTGTCAAATGTTTAATTTTAAGTTTTAAATGTATGTAAGTAAATGCCATTAAATTGCTTATGTGAGTTTGATTTAATACATGTTCAATTTTGAAGAGATGTCATTATATACCATGTATATGTTTCTAATGATTTTCGTATTAATGTCTTTATTGCAGTTGCGGCTATGGATGCCAATGCCGAAATATTGATTGAGCTTGCCCAATTGAGGGGCATAAGTGAAGCTTTTAGTGGTGGCGACAGGATTCGCCGTTCACTTGCATCAACCTTGGATGCAATTGTGGACACAATTTCACAATCTACGAATGTCCTATATGATATTGCATCTTACAGAGAAAGAAAAAGACAACAATATGCTGATGGACTAGATTACAATGCAGTAAAAAAGTTGAAAATATCCAAAGAGGTTATATTTGCATTGTTTAGGGACCCTCGGACGGGGGAAATCCCTAATGCAAGCAAGCCGCATATCTCCATTGAGTGGTGCACGTTTCAACCATTTGTTGATAACTGGATGGACAGATGGTACATGGTTTTTGATATGTCACCACACAACAACAGGGAAATTCCCTTATATTTCCTTCGAAAGATGTACGCAGAGTTCGTGTTGCATAAACACGTTAACTATTTTGACATCTTACAGTTCCAGGGGATCGGTGGGGGGATGCCCCAAAACCGACCCAATGCCAGGCTTCGAGACCAGGATCGCCCTATCCCTGCACCTCGCAGGCAGTTGCCTGGGCCAGATGTCCCACCAGCACATCGCATTATTACGCAGACACGGGATGCATTTTTGAGTTTGGCACGGACGGTTGTTCGCCATGGCAGGATGGTTCAACATATGGGTGAGGAAGGGACATCTGTCCCTGGTGTGGTACATACACCAGCTCGTCACCATGCAGGACCATCAGCTAGTGCAGGACCATCAGGACCATCCACTAGTGCAGGACCATCAGCTATTCCCCATCCTAGTACTGATCCTCACGAGTGCACGTCATGTGGTCGTCCCTGCTATGGTATTACCTCAGATGTTGCCTTCAGTGGCTTTTTGAGAGAGGTATCTTAATGGTTAATTGTAATAAATTCTTCATTTATTTTCGTCTTTGTACACATATATATAGTTTGAGCTAATATATTAATTTTGTGAACTTGCAGTTGATGATGATTACCGGCAGTGACGCCCCAGAGCCGGATGTTCCAGACTCGACAGGGGGGCATGATGCTACCCATTCGGCAGGCCCATCTTATATACCACCTATTGCCGTATCTCACACCGAGGTAAACATTTTAAAATTTCAGTTTTTTAATACTTGTTAATTTGTTAATTTCCACATACTTTACATTTTAGTTCATTAATGCTATATACGGTCTAATATTTACAATTATTAAACTTGCAGATGGCAGATCCTTCACAGGGGCAAGGTAATGTGGAGGTAGTGCCCATGGTCATACCGTCCCCTGAAACGTTTGGGCTCCAGGTAAACAATTAAAAATGACATTTTTTAAATACATGTTTGTTTGTTGAATCATGCATGTCTAACTACATGAACACTTGCTGACTGTAGGCACCATCCGACACATCTGGCCCATTGCCTGGATTTGCATCTCCCTCCAGGCCATTCGTGAACAAGGGTCGTGTGTATGTGAGGCGTTCTACTCCGAGAAAGACTCCAGCTGCCCACGACCATGGGCTTACTCACACCACGGTAATGTATATCCTTCGATGATATTTGTTGTTTAACTTGAAATCCAGTGCATAAATCGTTTTTGTTAATGTTTGAATTGCATGTTTACTGCAACAGGAACCCGAGTTGTGTGCTGAGAACCTTGCATCGATGGTTGATGCAGCAGTTAGTGCCGCATCTGCAGTGGCGACTGATCACACACAGGTATGTAACTATTTCAACATTATCTTTACATAGTTTATTATTGTTGGACCTATTGTTTATTCATGCATTTCTAACTATTTCAACATTTTTTCATTGTAGCCACCACCAGCAGGAGCAGTACCTGGCCCCCCTGGTTCAACCATCCTGGATGTTCAACCGACGGCTCCATCTGGTACACAAGCAACACAATCTCCTTTGTCAGTTGAGGTGAGATGTCCTTCAGTGACCAAGTGTTTCATGCACTTTCCATGCACCAGTTGATAATTGTTGAGATAATGTATTAGTGTACATAGTTAGTTGAATTTAACAATTGATATTTAATTTGCAGGATCCAGGGATGCACATTGATCCTAGGGATGTGCCTAGAGGATCAACGTCGGGAAAGAACAAGAGAAAGCTTGAGTTTTGATAGTTTTGGATAGTTTTGGACACATGTGCTTTTGGATACTTTTGTATATATATGTACTTTTCGATACATTCAGTTCTGGAGACATGTACATTGACTTTATTGTGCATGTACTTTTGGAGACATGTACATTGACTTCATTGGATACATGTACTTTTCGATACTTTTGGAGACATGCACTTTTGGAGACTTTTGGATATACATGTACTTTTGGAGACATGCACTTTTGGATATATATGTACTTTTGGATACATGTACTTGTGTCATTCTAATGTGTTGATTTGTGTGGATTATCTATTACTCATGAATGCACTATGTCAAAAGAACAAACTATTATATTCAAAGGTTTCAACGAATTCACTACATGCATGCACTAATTGGTATCTAATTAAAATTTGTGATTTTGGATGATCATTACAAGTTATGTCAAAGTTCTTGCTCGTGTAATTTAATCAAACTAAATGCAATACAATGTTTTCAAGGTTTCAACGAACTCACTCATGCACACCCATTGCCATCAACTACCAATGAAAGTCTAACATTATGAGGTTCTTCTTAAAAAATGGGTAATATTTCCTTGATGATCGTAAATTGAGAACCATTTGTAGCCACTCATATAATACCATCTTCACTTATCTTTGTACATGATAATCCATATAATGTGCTATGTTTTTTAACCTAAACAATCATCAAAAACCTAGAATTATAGGGATATGACAAAGAACCTTATGGGGCACCTTATATATTAACCTTGTGTATACATTAGGATCTTTGTCATACCATTGTTTGAAATGTCATTCAATACCTTCAATTTTATCAACATCAAATTAGTAGACAAAGTGACCCATCTTTGATCTCTTGTATAGGCCTTTGTGTGCCTTATCAATAAGATGTACATCATGAATATTATCATAGGTCTCATACATAGGTGCATCCTCATCCATGCAAACAAAGGTGTCATGGATCAACCTATTATCCCTTTATTCTCAATAATATTAATATCATTATCTTCCATAGGATCAAATTCAACTCCATCACCCCCATTATTACTACTCTAAATTATAGCCTTAGGAGTTTTGATCATGTGTTTTTGTCTCTTTAGGAGTTTTGAAATATTATACTCTTTCAAAAATAATATGGAAGTTCAAATATTTAAAAGTGGCTTAAATTATAAAATGGGCGGAAATTCACCAAGTGTCCCTGAACGGCATTTTCATGCGACTTGCAACTCGACATAACTCGGAAACCGGACGTCGGACCGACGAACCGTCAACTCCGTTGGTCTCCTGGCATGCGATTACCTCTAGGGGGCCCTCTCCCTCGTCTCCCCATGGCCCAGTGGCTTCATTGTGCATTCATTTCGTAAACTAGGGTTTTGCTCAGTGTAATTGCATGCAATCTCGCATTGGTGGGTCAACTCTGCAAAAACCTCCCCCGAGCCAGTGTTGGCAGTGTTCCCACGTCGGCATTGCCCACACACACTTGCGGGAGCCAACGGCACGCAATCTTCCTGCTCCGTTTGCTTTTTGGCTCCCGGACGGAAATTCACCAAGTGTCCCTGAACGGCATTTTCATGCGACTTGCAACTCGACATAACTCGGAAACCGGACGTCGGACCGACGAACCGTCGAATCCGTTGGTCTCCTGGCGTGCGATTACCTCTAGGGGGCCCTCTCCCTCGTCTCCCCATGGCCCAGTGGCTTCATTGTGCATTCATTTCGTAAACTAGGGTTTTGCTCAGTGTAATTGCATGCAATCTCGCATTGGTAGGTCAACTCTGCAAAAACCTCCCCCGAGCCAGTGTTGGCAGTGTTCCCACGTCGGCATTGCCCACACACACTTGCGGGAGCCAACGGCACGCAATCTTCCTGCTCCGTTTGCTTTTTGGCTCCCGGACGGAAATTCACCAAGTGTCCCTGAACGACATTTTCATGCGACTTGCAACTCGACATAACTCGGAAACCGGACGTCGGACCGACGAACCGTCGACTCCGTTGGTCTCCTGGCATGCGATTACCTCTAGGGGGCCCTCTCCCTCGTCTCCCCATGGCCCAATGGCTTCATTGTGCATTCATTTCGTAAACTAGGGTTTTGCTCAGTGTAATTGCATGCAATCTCGCATTGGTGGGTCAACTCTGCAAAAACCTCCCCCGAGCCAGTGTTGGCAGTGTTCCCACGTCGGCATTGCCCACACACACTTGCGGGAGCCAACGGCACGCAATCTTCCTGCTCCGTTTGCTTTTTGGCTCCCGGACGGAAATTCACCAAGTGTCCCTGAACGGCATTTTCATGCGACTTGCAACTCGACATAACTCGAAAACCGGACGTCGGACCGACGAACCGTCGACTCCGTTGGTCTCCTGGCGTGCGATTACCTCTAGGGGACCCTCTCCCTCGTCTCCCCATGGCCCAGTGGCTTCATTGTGCATTCATTTCGTAAACTAGGGTTTTGCTCAGTGTAATTGCATGCAATCTCGCATTGGTAGGTCAACTCTGCAAAAACCTCCCCCGAGCCAGTGTTGGCAGTGTTCCCACGTCGGCATTTCCCACACACACTTGCGGGAGCCAACGGCACGCAATCTTCCTGCTCCGTTTGCTTTTTGGCTCCCGGACGGAAATTCACCAAGTGTCCCTGAACGGCATTTTCATGCGACTTGCAACTTGACATAACTCGGAAACCGGACATCGGACCGACGAACCGTCGACTCCGTTGGTCTCCTGGCATGCGATTACCTCTAGGGGGCCCTCTCCCTCGTCTCCCCATGGCCCAGTGGCTTCATTGTGCATTCATTTCGTAAACTAGGGTTTTGCTCAGTGTAATTACATGCAATCTCGCATTGGTGGGTTAAACTTGCTCACCTTGCAAACATCATCCATCAAACAGAAATTTGATGGAGTTGAAATCAATGGATTGCTTGTCACAATAGGCATTCATAAGTTTGCGTAATTGAATACTCCTCTTAATCCCTAAAAAATACTTCATTCCCATCCTGCAGATCCCAAACAATGTCAAAGGTAAGAAGGATTTCCATATAATCCAAATATATGTTTTTTTTCAAATATATTTTACATGGAAACATAGCAAAATGGAATCTAATATTTCGTTTGCATTCGGAAGAAAAGCTTGGCAAGGCCAACATTGGCTTCCTTTTGGATTAATATCTCCATTTATAATTCCATAGATTTATACAGTTGTCTTAATCCTAACTATATACATTGCATGAGAATAAACACCATCAATCTCATTTTTGAGACTTGGTTGTCATGTTAATGCAAATGTAAATGTAAAGGTTGCCTTTACAGGACTTTTGAAACTGAGTGTGGGAAAGGGGATCATGATCGAGATGTTGTGTAGGTAAACATTATATTCTGCAGGTAAAAATGGAAGTTTACGAGAAATTCTCTCATTAGTTACACAAAATCTATTGTTGAATGGTGTTCTTCAATAATTGTAGATGGAACAAGAAGACGAGATATTTTTGGGAGGTGGTTGATGTAGATCAATCACATAGAATAATGCATGGAATTTGTGGATTTCATTTAGTTTGAAACTCAAACAATGTTATAGTAGAAATATGAACAAGAAAATTCTATCACTCGCCATTATTCTAGGTATAAATATTGAATTATCCTAGTTGGATGAGGACTAATCAACCATTTCACCACATTATGATCATGTCTCAAATCTTGTACAACCAAGTTTTGTGAATATGAGATTAAATCTTATCAACTAGCATGAATACATTACATTTTGTCTATTTAGTGGACTCACACGTTGGAACTGATGTTTTTTAAAATGAACATATATGCAATGGTTTCCCTGAAAGATAATTAATGGGGCACTCACTATTTGTTGGCATGTTCCTTAAAGGCGAACCAAACCCTCATGTCTCACTAATAGATGACAATGGTGATCAACTTGTAATCAGTTTGATGGTTATTAAAGGATAATATCTAACACTGGATGACCAAACATGGAAGAAGGTTGGTTATGTATTTCAAGATTAGACTAGGTGAATCTATATACCACTTTACAAACTTAGTTTTCGATACAAACCTCAAACTACAAACAATGCCAAGGAAGCACCCATCAAAGGTATGATACTTCAAGCCTCATTGTGAACATGAAAAGTTAATGGAGATCATTAGTAATAGACATGATCCAAATGGTCTACTTAGATGACCATAGGTAAGTAGATAAGTAAGATTGCCTAACATGGTCACTCTTGTGTTATATTCCAAGGTATATGGGTTGTTTGTTATTTTTGTTAATTTTTCAATTCATTTATGTAGATTACTCATATTAAATTGTTTATAATGAATTAGTATAATAATGGTGTCCTTGTATGTGTCCAGATTATCCAAAGAATCATAAGCACATGAAATCCCATCAATAAGAACAATGGTCTTTTTCAACACCACCAAAGAAAAAATCAGAAAAATGAAATGACCTACTTCAAAAATTATTTTATTACTTATTGTGCATGGTCCATCAAACAAAAGGTAAACAAACACAATTATATGGCCTACAATGTAGGTCTTTTGATGCTCTATTTCACAAGGTTTTAACAAACACACTTGTTGTGATCATCATTAAAGTCTACAATTTCTTTCAATGAATGTGCCAAATTGACCTAACAACATAGGAAATTGAAAACCACATCCATTGAAAGGAATAATTCAGTTTTTTTTGTCATGAATTAATTTACTATCATGGATTTATGGCTCCCGGCAGTGTTCCCACGTCGGCATTGCCCACACACACTTGCGGGAGCCAACGGCACGCAATTTTCCTGCTCCGTTTGCTTTTTGGCTCCCGGACGGAAATTCACCAAGTGTCCCTGAACGGCATTTTCATGCGACTTGCAACTCGACATAACTCGGAAACCGGACGTCGGACCGACGAACCGTCGACTCCATTGGTCTCCTGGCGTGCGATTACCTCTAGGGGGCCCTCTCCCTCGTCTCCCCATGGCCCAGTGGCTTCATTGTGCATTCATTTCGTAAACTAGGGTTTTGCTCAGTGTGGGAGTGTGCAATTTTTGCACACAGGGGTCAACTTTGGAAAATCATCCATCGGGCAAGTATGGCTAGTGTTCCTAGCCCGAACCTATCTAGACACACCTGCAGGACTCCCCGGAACCCGGTTTTGTTGCATGGTTGGAGTTCTATGCCCCCGGTAGGTATCCAGCAGGTGTCCCTGAAGGCCTTCTGGTAGTGAGACGGGACGAGCCATAGAATGAAGACCGTGGCTCGGATCGACGAACCGTCGACTCTGTTGGATTCAGCACACCGAGATAGTGCCAGGGGTGCCCCTCCCCTCCTACCCGGTGGCCCATGTGTCACCTTGCAGGTCCATCTTGGAAACTAGGGTTTTGCTCAGTGTGGGAGTGTGCAATTTTTGCACACGGGGGTCAACTTTGGAAAATCATCCACCGGGCAAGTATGGCTAGTGTTCCTAGCCTGAACCTGTCTAGACACACCTGCAGGTCTCCCCGGAACCCGGTTTTGTTGCATGGTTGGAGTTCTATGCCCCCGGTAGGTATCCAGCAGGTGTCCCTGAAGGCCTTCTGGTAGTGAGACGGGACGAGCCATAGAATGAAGACCGTGGCTCGGATCGACGAACCGTCGACTCCGTTGGATTCAGCACACCGAGATAGTGCCAGGGGTGCCCCTCCCCTCCTACCCGGTGGCCCATGTGTCACCTTGCAGGTCCATCTTTGAAACTAGGGTTTTGCTCAGTGTGGGAGTGTGCAATTTTTGCACACGGGGGTCAACTTTGGAAAATCATCCACCGGGCGGGTATGGCTAGTGTTCCTAGCCCGAACCTGCCTAGACACTTTGGAAACTAGGGTTTTGCAGGTCCATGATGATGATGATGGTGATGATGATGAAGATGTTGATGATGATGGCTTGGTCTAAGGTGGTGCTCTCAACTAGCTAATTCATTATGAAATATTTAACAAGACATGAATTAAATTTAATATAAGTGTATTGTTTAATATAGTGAGCATGAATTGAATTAATTTTGTTGGGTGAAGCCAATAACCAACATGATGAACATAATATAATTTTAGGGTTTACTGATCATATGTAAAAAATGGATTAAAAAACACAATTATTATAATTTTAGTTTAATGTTTATCCACTTTAATCCATATATTTTTTAGTTTTGACTATGAATACACAATAATTATTATATATATATGTGTGTGTTTTTGTGTGGATAACTTAGAGATGTATAATAAAAATGGGTAAAAGGTGGTTGTCACTAGAGACTTTCATAGTTGTATAGTGAAAATGTAATAGCTATTAAAATTTGGATTAGAAAATTATTAAAGAAAATAAATTCTATAGAAATGGGTAAAAGGTGGTTGTCGATAGATTAAGAGAGACTTTCATAGTTGTATAGTGTACAATTGTCTAGTGGTTATGGCAGTGATGTGTAAAATCTTATGATCACATGAAAGAGATCACAAATAGGTTCATAAAACTAAGAACAACAATACTTTGAGCAATTTTTCAAAGGAAACTAGAATAGAGCCAGTAAAGAGAAAAAAATACTAAAAACTTGATTTCATACTAAAATGAATGAAAAATGGTTTTACATAAAGAAATTTGAATTACTCAAGGAACCAATTCGATTGTCTAGTGATTCATAAGGATTTAGTTGGGCTTAACATAGAGCTTAAATGCCCTTAAAGTTAGCTAAGCAACCCCTCAAACATGATTAATATATGGTTTACTGATCATATGAACATAATATAATTTTAATCCATCTCTTGTAAATTTGGCATATCAAGAACGCAAAATTGACATATTCATATGAAACATACATGTGAAAATTGAGCATATATCAATATTCAATTACAAATAGTGAAAATAGTATAGTATTAAAAGTATGTAACGTACCTCATCATGCTAGATCCCACCTATTATCATACAACCAAGCCCTCCGGATCATCTCTTATACTGATGGTCTCCATTAGTCTCTCGTGCTCTGTATCCGGTAAGAAGTAGCGTACCTTCGATGTATTTCGACTAGGCATTGTTCGTACCTGAAGGTTTGTGCCAATGATTAAGTTGGTAAAGTGATATACACTTGCACCTGGTTTGTAATCCCTGTAAACATATACACCCTTCTTTCTTCCATTGTTGTCCCGTGTCAAGTATTCACCTTTAACAACCATAGACCCAGTTGGAAAGTGGTTGTTTTCATCGTCAGTCATGGACACAATGAGAGTTTGCTTTCCATCTATACAGCGTGCCAACCAGTATTCATCACCCCATTCAGTATCTTTTGAGGCAACCACTGCGTATATGTGCCCTGCATTATATGATTGTAGGTATATGATCAAAATATTTTTCGTGCGATACAAGGCCATTAATGTGCATTTGAAGACTACGTAAACAAACAAAAAATGTTAAGGAAATGCATCATACCGGGTTGTACAAGGTCTGAGACATGATCAAAATCTGCAGAAATAGATGATTGGTTTTCTTCCAACGGAGTTAACTCAACAATTGCACGCTGATCAAGTGGAAGTGATATGCGATCCCATCCATCAACCCAATCCAATGATTCACACCCATCCCAGTCACCATCACAACAAGGCGGGCAAAAACAAGCGAGTTTTCTGGTCCAAATTTCAAATACTGGGTTATCAGAGCTTCGAACCGAATGAAATCCACGAGTCCCAGGCACAGTCTTGCATTCCCATGCATGTGAATGATCTATGTCTACCACCTCCCAAAAAAATCTCTCCACATGTCTCTTTCTTGTGGATTCTACTCGCATAGTTGATTCCTCTCCCATTACTGACGTGCACCACCTGACTATAGATTGAGCATTTAGAATAGTAGATTCTGTAGATACTTTCAATTCCTCTCTTCGTAGGGCTGTTTTGACACATGCTCCGGCTCCATCATGCTCTCCTTTACCATGCCCAGTCTCAAAATAGTTCCACATATGTGGCACTTTGTAGTTTTTATGCAATGAACACAACCACTGAAATATGCGTGCATTTTTGAACTGACCAGCACACCCATCAGACCAAATCCAGTGTCGGTCCATCTGTATGTTCCTTCCCTTCAAGTGATCATAGAACATGATGAAGCAATGACGTACATAGTGGAAGTCGTGGCACCTATCATCACTTATGTAGAAGTGATATTCCTTCAGAATTTCTCTTTGCTCTTCAGTGCTATTTGGGCCATGCCTATATGTGATATGGACCATCAAGGAAACCTTCTCAGAGTGATAATACTGACTTTGGATCTCATTTTGAGGTTGCAGAGTGTAGTTCTCGGCAAAATCAACAACTGAAAGTATAGTACCAAGGGGAAATGTATCTCTACATATTCTAAACTTCTCATCCTGCCATCGTGCCACGTGGACATGCTGAACATATTGATGTGTCTTTTCAATAAATTCCTTGATGAAGTCACTAACTTGTACCTGGTGACACAAAATGATCTCAATGTCAGTTTTTTGTTGTAAGTAAGGATTGAAATGTAACCGTTACAACATAATTTTATAGATATAAATGCATACCTGAGATGTCACCAATTGTATTTTTTTGCTTTCTTTCCCTGGGACTATTTCATAGTTGATATATTTGAAACTTTTCATGTCTGTAACCATTTTCCCAAATTCACTGTCTCCATTCTCGTGCATACATTGGCTCAATAATGCCATTCCAGCACAGTTGGAGCATGTTCCATCCAAACAAGATTTTGCATAGTATGTTTGCCCCTCGGGCCTATTGCACATGATGCTATGAATGAATTCTCTTGATGAAGTCGGTGGTATTGTCATGGAGCAATCCTGCACAATGTTAGTATGCAACACACGACGAATGTACAAAAATGTTTCATAGTAATATTCATATTCTACATGGTATCTACAACAACAAGTGTTACGAAGAGTATTTATTCTAACATACCATGGCTTACATTTCTCAAAAGATCTTTGCCCCAAGTTCAATTGTCTATGCTCAATCTTAAATTTCTCGTAAAGCTCTGTCTGTGTTATATCAAGAAGATGCTTAGTATGTGGTTCACGATCCTTTGAACCCCTTCTTAGTTTTAGTACATCCTTTCGGTTTGAAGAAGGCCTTGTGTGATCATGCCAAAAACTGTGCACTAGTCCCTTTACTGCATCAACTAGCTTCATGTCACGACGTGGCAACCGACCAACAAAGGCCCAAAAATCTGTCTGATCGGTTGTGTCAAGATGTTCTCTTCTAATAGAATACCTACGGAGGGTTTTTACATTCAAATTAACTAGTTCGGATGTAGGCCTGAGAATACGAAGGGCCCTGGTGTTCTTATCTGCAATTGATTGTGACAACACACGACGAGCAGCATTGCGGTCCTTTGAACGTGTGTTCTTACCAATTTTACCAAATGCATCTACTAGGCTTTTAACTATATGAGAACTTGGTTCAGAATTCTTTATCATCTTTATCCCTAAATTTTTCCTAACAACATTCATGCTCCTAGATTTTAACAATGATAAAAATAATCTACATTTATCTCCATCACATTTAGAAACAAAATATTTATCAAGTATCTGTTGAGTTTGATAAGCAATACTACGTTTAGATAGCGTACCTTCAATGGAATTCATAAGTCTTTCATCAACTTGTATACGCTTCGGAGTTCTTCGACGTGTGCTTGCTAATGGAGGTAAGGGGGTTGGAATTGTACCATGTAGCGCATCACCAAGACGCTCTGGCGTTTCAGTAGTAGCTCGGTGTCCTTCATTCTCTTCCTGGTAGTTGGATGGTGGAAGTCCAACATCCTCATCCATGGTCTGTGGAAGTCCAACATCCCCTTGTGGAAGTCCAACATCCTCATCGATGGTGTGGATAACATTCTCTTCTTCAACAGTAGGCAAAATGTCCAACGCCTCTCTGACTTCATCGCTTGTATAACCACATCCGGATAGCAAATTGGGTGTTTCTTCGTGAGCTTCATCTTGAGATGGTAACTTATCACTTTGACTTGAAGTGGGAATTGAAACATCCCCTAATGAGCACCTACATTTTGCTTCTTGATTACTTCCATGGGGTGCTTGTTCAACAACTATTGTGGAAATTGAAGGTCCCTCTTGTCGTGGATTAATAGGATGAACCATGGTATCCTCTACAATTGGATTTGGATTAGTTTCCAAAGAAAGCCTCCGATTCATCATGTATATTCTTTTCTTTTCTTTCTCTTCTTCAATGACTTCTTGAGATCTCTTCTTCCTTGTTGATTTGTTTACTCGGTTACGTGCATTCCCCATCACCACAATGATCAATTCAAAATGGTTTGTTTTTGTTGCTCCTCAATTACAAGCTCTTCAATAATAAGCAAATGAAAGTTCTTCCTTGTTGGTCTTGAAGCTTGATATCTTACCTTGTGTGCTCCTCAAATATAGGCAAAATGAATCTTTCAAAGGCCTTATCTTTGGTGTTCTTCAATTGGAGATTCTTCAAGCTTGCTAATTATTTTCTTCAAATATGGCCATATAACCCAACACCACAGTGAGCAACCATGAAAGATGTCCTCAATGCTGCACCTGCATAAAAAAAAATGATGGAGTTGGTGTAGAATGTGAAAATTTTCAGACGCGGGCTCGTGCTGTTCGAAAAATCGCGGGATTGTTGCTTTCGTTCGGACAGAGTGAAGTTGCTCTCGGACAGCAACAGTCCATTATTTCTGGAGTTACAAAACGCGTACGCGTTATATATATATAAAACGCTGTGCGCGATATGTAGTGAAAAAACGAGAACGCGATATAGTCAAGCACAATAAATAGGTTAGGTGCACGGCTAGGGCAACGAACAAAATCAAAGAAAACTAATAATTTATATGATTGCATACAAAACAAATGTTTTGTATGGTTTAATACCCCCTAGCTCTCTCCCAATAATCCCTAGATACCCCCTATCTCTTTCTAAATATCTGTCCCTCATTCTCCCTACATGTTTCTTTCATGTTTCTTTCTCTCCCTTCAGCCATGTCTCTACCACCCCACTCTCCATCTCTCCACCTTCTCTTTATCTTCGTCATTATCCCTCCCTATAGCACTCTCTCCCTTCTTCTCCCTTAATCACTAACCCTCTACGCCTTTATCCCTCCCCCCTGCCCTCTCTGTCTTACCTTGTTCCTAGAGCCCCTCCCCCATAAAGGCCTTTAGACCCTCTTCTAAATATTAATCCCTAAGTGCATAAGTGCACAAGATGATGAGGAGGAGGAGGGTGATGACAATGAAGATGATCATGATGTAGATGAAGATGATAAAGATGATGAGGAGGAGGAGGGTGATGACAATGAAGATGATCATGATGCAGATGAAGATGATAAAGATGATAATGTTGATGAAGATGATGGTGATGATGATGAAGATGTTGATGATGATGGTGATGAAGATGTTGATGATGATGGTGATGATGATGGTGATGAAGATGATGGTGACATGATGGAGATGTTGATCTGATGAGGAAGATGATGATGATGATGGTGATGATGGTGATGATGATGAAGATGTTGATGAGGACGATGATGGAGATGAAGATGATGATGATGGAGATGTTGTGTTGATGGGGAACCTAGAGATGACAATGATGATGAAGATGGTGATGGTGATGGTGATGGTGATGACGATGAAGATTTTGATGATGATGCTGATGGCGATGATGATGAAGATGTTGACGATGATGGTGATGGTGATGTTGAGATGATGATCATGATGATGTTCAGAAGATCATGATGGTGATGATGGTGATGATGATGGAGAAAATGACAATGATGGATATGTTGATGAGGAACCTACAGATGCCAATGATGATGATGATGGAGATGTTGATGAGGAACCTACAGATGCCAATGATGATGGTGATGACGATGAAGATGTTGATGATGATGGTGCTGGTAATGATGATGATGATGATGATGATGAAGATGATGGTGACATGATGGAGATGTTGATCTGATGAGGAAGATGATGATGATGATGATGGTGATGATGATGAAGATGTTGATGATGATGATGATGGTGATGAAGATGATGATGATGAAGAAGATGATGATGATGGAGATGTGTTGATGGGGAACCTAGAGATGACAATGATGATGAAGATGGTGACGGTGATGACGATGAAGATTTTGATGATGATGCTGATGGCGATGATGATGAAGATGTTGACGATGATGGTGATGGTGATGTTTAGATGATGATCATGATGATGTTCAGAAGATCATGATGGTGATGATGGTGATGATGATGGAGAAAATGACGATGATGGATATATGTTGATGAGGAACCTGCAGATGCCAATGATGACGATGATGGAGATGTTGATGAGGAACCTACAGATGCCAATGATGATGGTGATGACGATGAAGATGTTGATGATGATGGTGTTGGTAATGATGATGATGATGATGATGATGAAGATGAAGATGATGGTGACATGATGGAGATGTTGATCTGATGAGGAAGATGATGATGATGATGATGGTGATGATGATGAAGATGTTGATGACGATGATGATGGTGATGAAGATGATGATGATGAAGAAGATGATGATGATGATGGTGATGAAGATGATGGTGATGAAGATGATGATGATGAAGAAGATGACGATGATGATGGTGATGAAGATGATGATGATGAAGAAGATGACGATGATGGAGATGTGTTGATGGGGAACCTAGAGATGACAATGATGATGAAGATGGTGATGGTGATGACGATGAAGATTTTGATGATGATGCTGATGCTGCTGCTGCTGATGATGATGATGATGATGATGATGAAGATGTTGACGATAATGGTGATGGTTATGTTCAGATGGTGATGATGATGATGATGATGATGATGATGATGGAGATGTTGATGAGGAAGGGGGAGATGACAATGATGATGAAGATGTTTATGGTCATGAAGATGATGATGATGGTGATGGTGATGATGATGGAGATGATGGAGATGATGGAGATGGCGATGAAGATGATGATGATGATGATGATGGTGAAGATGATGAAGAAGATGATGATGATGGAGATGTTGACCTGATGACGATGAAGATGATGATTATGGTGATGATGATGAAGATGTTGATGCTGATGATGATGGTGATGAAGATGATGATGATGGAGAAGATGATAATGATGGAGATGTTGATGAGGAACCTACAAATGCCAATGATGATGATGATGATGATGATGATGGTGATGACAATGAAGATGTTGATGATGATGGTGATGGTAATGATGATGAAGATGATGATGATGATGGTGATGGTGATGGTGATGTTTAGATGATGATGTTCAGAAGATGATGGTGACATGATGGATATGTTGATCTGATTCAAGGAAGATAATGATGATGATGATGATGGTGATGATGATGAAGATGTTGATGATGATGATGATGGTGATGAAGATGATGATGATGAAGAAGATGATGATGATGGAGATGTTGATGTTGATGGGGAACCTAGAGATGACAATGATGATGAATATGGTGATGGTGATGGTGATGGTGATGACGATGAAGATTTTGATGATGATGGTGATGGTGATGATGATGAAGATGTTGATGATGATGGTGATGGTGATGTTTAGATGATGATCATGATGATGATAATGATGATGGAGATGTTGATTTGATGAGGAATATGATGATGATGATGATGATGATGATGATGATGAAGATGTTGATGATGACGATGATGGTCATGAAGATGATGATGATGAAGAATATGATGCTGATGGAGAATATGATGCTCACAACTCCCTCTAGTCTCTCTCTCCCCAACCATCAATCTCTCTCTCTCTCTCTCTCTCTCTCTCTCAAACACACACACATACACACACATTATGTCACTTTCCATTCTCAAACCCATACCCCCTCCATCCATATCTATCTCCAACTTTCTCCCTCCATCCCTCACCCTACCTTCTCTCCCTCCCTCTCTCATCGCCTGTCTCTCACCTTCTATCCCTCCCTCATCTTTCCCTCAACCTATCCCAATCTCTCCATCACTCCCTCTCTCTCCATCGCCACCACTCTCTGCATGTCTCCCACCAACACTTTCTGTCCCTCCCTTCCTATCTCTTATTTCGTTCTATCCCCATCTATCTCTCACTCCCTCCAAATCCATTCCTCCCCATTGTCCCTCTCCCTCCCTCGCTCTATGTCTCTCCCCCCCTTGTATTCTTTATTTCTCTCTCACATCCCCCTTGCCTCCATCCATTCCCCCTTGTCACTCAAGTCTCACTTTCAACTTCTAACCCTATACCTCTTCAGAACCTATTCTACTCCTAATAGTGCTCTCAAGCTCCACTTCCCTTCACCCCCTGTAGCCCATCATGTTCTCATTCCCTTCATCTCTCCCCACTCAAGCTTCCAACATCCTTCTAAGCCCTTGACCCTTTCCCACCCCTATTAAATATTAACCATAGATTCCCTTGACCCTTCCCCACCCCTTCTCAAATATTAAACAAAATTTCCCTTGACTTCTACACCCCCTCTTTCTCAAGTATTAAACATGTATTTTATGATTTGAATAACGCGAGCGCGTTTTGTAACTATATAACGCGTACGTGTTATGTAGTTATATAACGCGTACGCGTTAATTATTGATATAACGCGCACGCGTTATTTAGTTATATAACGCGTACGCGTTATTTAAATCTAAAAGCGCGGCAATATTTTTGAATTTAAACAGGCCGAGTCACATGCTCACATGTCAACAATAATCCTATGTGTATGCTTTGGAGTTTGCTTCGGTAATTCCAAACCTGTGCTATGTTAATGAAAAACCAAAGCTAATTGGGTATTTCTTCCAGTTTATGGAGAAGCCTGTGTTTAGCCACTCGTTACAATATGCTACACAGAGTCATTTTTGACGAAATCTTAGACACAAATAGCATTTTTTCTGCAGATTCCAAATATGTAACTTTTATTTTGAAATATTAATTTTTCCTATTTTCTTTCAATTTCTTTTATGTCCTACCTCCTTAACTCGTGAAACACATTGTTAGTGTTTCTTCCATAACTTTTTCAATTCTCAATCATTTCAAAAAAAAATTGTATGGTGCACAAGAGGACACTAACCTCCACGTTCTATGAAAAACCCATTTCAAGAATTTTGCATTAAGACCTTCAAAGGCTCTACCCACAAAAGATGTACTATTTTTGAGGTTTGATCACTTAGACAATTATAAAAAAATTATAAAATTACTAATTTAATTTTCGAAAAATAATGGCGCACAAGTGCTATGTGTTCTCTACATGCATGTCGATTTTTGTAGCTTGATTCCATCATTTAGGCCCTCAAAGGCTCTACCCACAAAAACATATACCTTATCATTTGCCTGAAAAATAAAAAGTGTCTGTTAGGAAAACTGAAACTTGACATAGCTATGCAAATTTTCAATACATAAAAGTTATATATTCAGAAATGTGATTCAATTTCCTACATTTCATCTTTTTTACTCAATGCAAGATATTTTCCGTAAGTAAATCAAAAAATCCAAGTAAGTTGAGGGATGCCTGCTTTTTCAGTTTTCTATTGCATCTAACGTGCCAAAAGTGACCCTCATCTTCTTGCACACACCCAAGAATACAATATTGTATTTGAATTATAAGAATTTGATGAATCAATTAACATGGATATGCCAAAACATAAGTATTGATCCATAAATTGAAATGCTTAACTCCAACTTGTGTGGATAATGTAAAAAGTTTATAAATTCTAAATGAGAATGACTTCAAAATACGCTAAAGTGCTTCTTAGTGTTAACTTTTGGGCTGGTGCAAGGTAATGATACCCAATTATGACACGTTAGTTGCAATGACATGCTGGAAAAACATAAATACTATCATTAAAATGAATTATTAGAGGTACCTACAATTTTTTTTCGAATTAGGTGTAAGAAGATGAAACATAGAAGGACATATGACCTTCCAGAATATATAACTTTTATTTATGGAAACGTGGTATAACTACCCCAAAATGTCATTATTTTAAAATTGGTATGTTATTTTTTCTCTAAAACATAATGCACATGTTTTAATTGAGCCACCTGTTTGTTATGTATATTGTCAATTTATGAGGAAAAAAATATGTAGAGGCGTAGGCAAGAGACAAATCTTGTGCGGCGCTATTTTTCCAAAATTTTAAAAGTTAATTTTATATTTTTTTAAATTACGAAAGTCAGTGAAGCCCTAAAACGACATGGTCAAGTGTTGAGCTACCATATCATGGTCTGAACACAATCAATTTTTATTTTTTTTAGCTTGTAGGTATTCTTGTACTCTTATGCGGGTTCTTTTCCATTCTTGAAATAGGTAAGCCAAAAAAAGTTATAGGCCAAATAAACGACCTATGTTTTTTACAAATTTGACATGAGTGCAGTTAAAAATGAATTAAAAATAGAAAAAAAAATAGATCTGTTCAAAAAATATATAATTAGAATCTGAACACAGAGCTCGACAAGTGTGTGCAATTTCATTAGTAGTGCACAAGTGGAGCATATGCGGAACTAGGCGTGAAAAATATGAAGTTACAGAAATTGATGTGTTCTACCACAAATCAGACCAAATCACACCGAGCCTCAAGATTTGGCAATCCGAAGCTAATACCAAACCTGCAAGGGCACCAAAAGAAATTTAAATCCAATCACGCATGTGCGCAAATACGCCTACACGCAGATGCGCGTACACGTCACTAGGAGCGCGCACGCGTGTCTGAGAGCACGCACGCGTTCCTTAATTTCATGTGTCAAGTGGATACATAAAGTTGCCAATGTATATTAAAGAAAACATACAAAAGGATACGTAAAGTTGACAAATGAAATTAAAGAATACATATAATTTGCAGCGAAAAAATAATAGGGTGGTAATAAACTACACTTGTTTCGTCCATTGTTCGCTGCACTTCAAGCTTGAAGGTGGTAGCCTTGGGACTAGACATAGGTCGCAGTTTCGAATCTCCCCAGTTCAATTCGATGATGAAGAAGATGATGATGATGGAGATGATGATGATGATGATGATGGAGATGTTGATGAGGAAGGGGGAGATGACAATGATGATGAAGATGAGAACGATGATGATGAGGAGGAGGAGGATGAGGAGGATAGTGAGGATGATGATGATGGTGGTGATGATGAAGAGGAGGACGATGATGATGAGGATGATGATGGTGATGAGGAGGATGATGACAATGATAGTGAGGATGATGATGATGGTGGTGATGATGAAGAGGAGGACGATGATAATGAGGATGATGATGGTGATGAGGATGATGATGATGATGATGATGATGATGATGGTGATGAAGATGTTGATGATGATGATGATGATGATGGTGATGAGGATGATGGTGATGATGGTGATTACGATGAAGATGAAGATGATCAGGATGATGATCATCATCGTGATCCTCATATTCATCATCATCATCATCGCCATCATCACCATAATCACCATCATCCTCATCGCCATCATCATCATCATCATCATCACCATCATCATCATCATCGTGATCATCATCTTCATCATTATCATCATCACCATCATCACCATCACCATCATCATCATCATCATCATCATCATGTCATCATCATCACCATCATCATCATCATCCTCATCACCATCATCCTCATCCTCATAATCATCATCTTCCTCTTCATCATCACCATCATCATCATCATCCTCACCATCATCATCATCATCCTCATCATCATCATCATCGTTCTCCTCTTCATCATCATGTCATCATCATCACCATCATCACCATCATCCTCATCACCGTCATCCTCATCCTCATCCTCATCCTCATCGTCTTCCTCTTCATCATCACCATCATCATCATCATCCTCACCACTATCATCATCATCATCGTTCTCCTCTTCATCATCATCATCATCAACATCATGATGATCAGGGAAAATTTTAGGGGCGAATTATAGCCCATGGGTGAATTTATAGGGGTCACCCAGAAACCCTGGGCGAATTTTTAATATGAAATGGGTTTTTTGAAATTTAACAAATTAGCCCACATTTTATGAATCCCAAGATAGTGAAAAATCAGATAGCCCACCCAGCGAGAGAGGGAAAATGTAATTTAGCCCTGTGAAAGAGGGAGGAAATGGTGGGTTCGCCCCCGTCATTCCCGTAATGGAGTTCAGAGGTAGGTTGTTCGCCCATAAATTTTCATTCATGGAGGCGTGGGTAGTTTGTTCGCCCATGGTTTTCATTCATAGAGGGTATTTCTAGTTTGTTCGCCCCCGATTTATGGTTCATAGGGCATTCTCGCTAGTTATTTTGCTTGGATTCGAGGTTTTTGGTTATGGAGGTATTAATTCTGTTTTTTATTATTCAACCTCCCCATTTGGCAGTTAATGAAAAAATCGGGGGTTTTAGCTCTTAGATGGATATATCGATGTTGTTTTCGACCTCCCCATTTCGCGGCACTCCCATATTGGGGAAAACGTGCAACGGTCCAGTGATTCAGTGAAATGGGGATGTTTTTCCCCTATAACATGGCATAAGAACTGTTTTTATGATTTGCAGAACTCAGCAGCCGACGTACCTCAAGAAAGTAGATGCCCATGTCCACCAGTTCAAGGGTAGCAGTTCCAGGTGATTTTCCTTAACATGTTGGGTGTGTTGGTAGTAGCAGTTTTTGTGTTGAAATTTGAGTTCCAAGAGAATAGAAGTTAATGAGGCAGATTATTAGCTTTTTACATGGCTGCTTATGGTATATTGATTCACTGTAATATTGCATTAGATGAGATATATGGGGCACTGGTACTCATATTTTATTTTACTCGTCGTAGTTCTTCTTGACCAAATTTTGCTCCAAGATTCAATCTGGATGTATCTCCTTCAACATCAAAATCTTAATGAAAATATGGAATCCTGATGTGTTTCAGAGAAATCTGTCATGAAATTCCCAATATCTTTCCAGATTATCCCTGAAATCTGCATGGAATATCTTGGGTATGGCCATCAAGTCCCTAATGAATTCCTTGGCAGTTTGTAACCTTTCCTAAGGGTCCTCAAGTTTCTGAAACACTAGAATGGCGTGTATGGGTTTTTTTGAAGGGGGATGGGTACCCATGCAACATAGATTTTTTTCCATTAAGAGTTCTTATTTACTTTCATGATTCATCAATATGGCATAGGTGTTGTATTCTCACTAAAATTTTGAATGAACTTCCAATAAAATTCACTGAGTCAATGAAACCATCATGCATTAGTGCAGGCATTGTTTGGAGTTGACCCTCATAATTGCCTTCATTGACTTAATTCCAATTCCATTCCATATTTTGGAAATCACATGCCTAAGTTATGTCCACAGGGGTTGGAAAAATCTACTTTTCCAATTTTTTTAAAAATGTTCATAAATGCATGAATTGTTTTTTCCAGTCCATATTTTAGAAATCGCATGCCTAAGTTAAGTCCACTCGGGTTGGAAAAATCCACTTTTCCAATTTTTTTTATATAGTTTTCTTACAATCTATCAAAAAATGTTCATAAATGCATGAATTCAAATTGTTTTCTCCTATTCTTCCTGGAACATCTTGGGTATGGCCATCAAGTCCCTGATGAAGTCCTTGGAAGTTTGGGAACCTTTCCTAAGGGTCCTCAAGTTCCTGAAACACTGGAATAACGCGTATGGGTTGTTTTGGAAGGGGGATGGGTCCCCATGTAGCATATATTTTTTTCCATTAAGAGTTCTTATTTACTTTCATGATTCATCAATATAGCATCGGTTTTGTATTCTCACTAAAATTCTAAACGAACTTCCAATAAAATTCACCGAGTTGATGAAACCATCACACATCACTGGCATTGTTTGGAGTTGACCCTCATAATTGCCTTCATTTGACTTTATTCCAATTCCAAAGCATATTTTGGAAATCACATGCCTAAGTTATGTTCAGTGGGGTTGGAAAGATCCACTTTTCCCAATTTTGTTTATATATGTAGCTCACAATCTGTCAAAAATGTTCATAAATACGCGGATTGTTTTCTCCAGTTCATATTTTGGAAATCACATGCCTAAGTTATGTCCACTGGGGTTGGAAAAATCCACTTTTCCCATTTTTATATATATTTTGTTTACAATCTGTCAAAAAATGTTCATAAATGCATGAATTCAAATTGTTTTCTCCTATTCTTCCTGGAACATCTTGGGTATGGCCATCAAGTCCCTGATGAATTCCTTCGCAGTTTGGGAACCTTTCCTAAGGGTCCTCAAGTTCCTGAAACACTGGAATGGTGCGCAATACTCAAACTTAACCATTGGCCTAAAGTATAACAAAGCTCTCTAATTGCAACAACTAGCTACATACCTCACAAGCCAAGGTGATCACATGGGTTCCCAATAAGTGCTAAGTTATATTTGACCCTTGAACCTAATAAAAACCCAAACACATAGAAAGAGACTGTAATGAAATAGGAATCCAAGCACAATGATGATTAATGGAAATTTGAATCCAAAATACAACTATTAAGAAGGATGAACAGAAACAGAGGGGTGGACTACAAACCTTCATAGCCATGAAAACATTGGCACTCTCCACATTCACCATTACAAATGCCATGGCCACTACAACCATCCTTGCAATTATTTCCACTGATAGTCTACCCACATGAACATGAAAGAACAATGAACGACCTTTTATACAAAAGAGAAAGGATAACTTAAAAAATAGAGATAAAAAGAGAAACTAGGTCCCAACGTCATTGATGTAAATCGGTGCTACAATATCATGGAATCTATATATTCACTTCCCAATATAACCCTTCCATGGTGCATCTCTATATAGGACTAGCCCATAATAATAACAAATTTGTGAGTATTGATCTTGTTCAATATTCTTATCACCTGTGGAGGATCTGTTTTTTTATTGATGATGCATCAATGGAACTTTTGGTCTGTCGAGATCTAGTGAAATCCAGAGAACTTGGTTTGAGAGCCACAAAGAAAATATGGAAAATGGAGATAATGGAAACAAGGATCATAATCACAATGGTAAGATGATGCAGGAGCATCTTGTTCATCAAACTATGATTGACCTTCATAGGTCAATAATTGGAAAACAACAAATTTTATATGTGGAAGTTGGATTCCTCATATTCTCTTTGTAATATTTAGTATTATTAGTTTTCAATTAGTTTAGAGATTCGAGAGATTTGATTAGGGAATAATTCGTTAAAGAATAGATCATAAGAATTTGGGGATTTGATTGACAAGAATAAGGGATTTTATCCACTTTTTGTGGATCTGGATAGAGGTAGTTTGATTAGCTAAAATTAATCAATCAGATTATATAATCTAGGAGAGAACATTTCTTAGGTTGGGGAAATGAAAATAGAAATTTACTGTCTAAATCATATTCCAAGGGGAAATCATGGATGTAGTAGGGAAAAGAGACTTCAGTTACAGAGATTGATGATCTTTATTGATGAAATACAAATACTCTATTTTTTTGGCTGAGTGCTGGAATGCGTGACATATAAATTGGTTGGTGATTGTTGTTGTCCTATATACATAATCTCCATGCATATCAACCTAGGTTTCTAGATCCAAGTGGATTGCATATTGAGTAATTCGACTACTTAATATATGCATATAGGGTATGAGTGTTTAAGGGGAGTTGCATCCAATTGTAAAATGCCCGGCATATATACCTAAAAGTAGGGTGCAAATTGTAGCTAAGGAAGGATATCCATCAATTGTTGTTTCAAATATTCAAATGGTGAAACCTTATTGCTTCCAACGCTGAGCGTGATATCCAATTGTTGAATAATCTTGAACATCGACATATAAACTTGCTGCCAGTGCCAAACATCCAACATTGTTCATTGAATAAGTTGCAAACATTGATTATTTGAAGAAGCATTGATCATCCATATGACAATAGTGCATGGTATTGATCATTGGAAAAGTATTGGTAATTTCCTTGGTGAAAGGAATACGGTTTGCGTTAATTGAGTTCATAAGAAATCAAAGATGGAGCTGAGAATCAAAGACTATATGACTGATAGATTGTTTCTCTTGTTGGAACCATAAGCTTCCATTAATACTTGAAGTTCTGCAAAGAAGACATACAAACATATGCAAACATGCATATCAAAGTCACCAAAAGCATGGTTTCATGAGTGGATGTGGAAGGAAATCAGGTGTTGGACCCTTGTGCAATAAATTTTCAAATCTTAAAAATTTGGGGATTTATCAATTCATGGTTTTCAACAGCCATGGTATCTTCAACCATGTCAATTATTTTATATTTTGATCCAGGTTTATCATCATTGTAGACACTATCATTAGCATCCATAGTATCATCAAAATTGTAGAAGTGTTCATCAACTACCAGATTAGAATCCAATTTGCAGACACTCTTATCAATTACAATGGTAGGAGAAACAACCTTGCAGAAGATTTCATCAACTCACAATGTAGTATTTCCACCCAAGTTAGTATTAGTCATTTCAAAAAAACAATGATCCCTCACAAGGGATGAAACACCAATGTTTGGTTCATTGTTGGTACTGTCACAAGCTGGGTCAGTACGACTGTCACCATTTTGAACCTCAGGATTGTCATGGACTTCAATCTCAAGTTTCACGTGCTCAGGAGAAGTAAACTCTTTCTTATATCCATTGTGAATTTCTTTCGAATAAGTTTCATTCGATACTTATATAGTATCCCTTACAACATCTATCCCATGCTCTACTTTACAATATGCATAAATCTCTAGAATCAAGGTAATGTGTCTGCGAGATGGTACTTGAATATCCTTCTCTGGAATTTGACTCACATTTTTTGCTTCTTGTCTACCAATTTCACTTCTAGTATAAACATATTTAGCAGAGTCAAAAATTTCTTGTTATAGAGAAATTTCCACTATTTCCACTGCTAGAGCCATCTAATGTAGAAACACACATTGGCAATGAATCACAGTTAGCCAACACTTCTTCACGAACAAACTAATGTTTAAAAGTAGTATCAATATGAAAATTGAGAGAAATATTAGAATATTAAGTGTGCCTCTCATATAATAAGAGTTGTTCCAAACTCTTCAGCTGGTGTACATTCATGACAGCATCAAAGCCCTTCCGGAACATATCTTGTTCTAAGCTTCTTGCACCACCCTTCCATTCTGCAACTACTAACTGAACATGAATATCATCTGAACATCGAAGATTCTTGTTATTTAGAGATCCTCCTGGTATGTTTGGAGATGATTTTTCTCCAGGGGATTTAATTAGATCCATTGGTGGGTTTTCCAATTTTTCCATCACAGTATTCAAGTCTCAATGGGATATGTCATCATTCAAATATCTAGAATATAATCTCAAAAGTTTTATGTACAATTTGCCTATGTTTTCCAATAGGCTTATGGGGCAAGAAACTATTACATTTCCATCAATGGCTAAATTGTAAATCCTAGGTTCTCTATTAATATTATTGCTTAGTCTCAAATCCATTGGCTATCCTACTTTATCATTAAGAACAAGGCCTCCAACACTTTCACCAAGAGAGACATATTTTTCTAATTCATCGGTTATGTGCCTCTCATCCTCTGATGCAGGTGCTTGATAAATATTCGGAGTCATGTGTGTTTTCTCCTTGCAATATTCATGAATTTGTGATTCCATAGCAACATCTCCTCTGCCCAAAATTTCCATATCATCTTTCATACTCAATGAAACTGATTTTGCAGTTTCTGACAGCTGGAATTGTGTTCTAGCCCCTATGTCTTCTGTCTCACGGTCACTTAGACAAGCAATCGCTACTAACAATGAAATTCCTATAAAATCTACTCTGCTAACAACTTTCTCAGCAATATAATGTTCTTTGAAGCATATTTCAGTGGATTGAATTTCAATTTCATTTGTGCCTTCAAAATCATGTTTTAAACATTCCTCTGCCATATCAAGGCTATCCAATATATGTTTCTCTCTATGACCATTCAACCTGGCATGTGATCTTTCTGGGGAAGAAACTTCACTACAAAATATTTTAGGCTTTGCATTTTCTAGAGATGGTGATCTTGGTTGAGATGGAGAGAAGACCAGATCAAATTTACATTTCATTATCGGTACACCTGTAACAACATCATTAAACTTCCAAATAAGCACTTTCTTTCCAACTTGTTCATGTTGACATTAACAGATACTTTATGATACATAATTCTAATCCATTTAAAGCTTACTAAATTGGGTAAAGGGAAAATTAAAAAGCACCTTTTTAGATTCAGATATTGCCGTGTTCTCCTTCAGAATTTTTTTAGTCTTCTAGAATCTAAACTAAGCCTGGCTAAGCAGCCAATATAGAAATATAGTAGATGTGGATTCTGCTACTTGGAACTTTACTGGCCTGGGGCAATTGTTTGACTAGTCTGATAATTAAATGTTCATGACACTGCCTTTTGTTTTTGTATGATGGATCTGTCCATGTTCAAGGCTAACCAGTCCATTAAAGTTGCAAGTGACATAATGTTTCACATGTCATATGTCATTTGCCTAGAGGGTAAATCACGATCTTAATACTATAAAAGTTAAATATTTATCATTTTTCAGAATTTGGCAATTCCTGAGTTTCATTAGGGTATGGTTGCTATGCAGACTTGAGTTGTAGTTTTAACAATTGCTTGAGAGAGAGGGAACAATGTTTTTTTACTCTTTATCTGGGCTTTGTGTCATATCTAGCATAGGTTGCATTTAAAGATTTTCCTAATCTATACATTGATACTGAACCGTTTTCCATTTGCCATGCTTTTTTTAGGTGAAATGTGCTGAAGTACTTCTTGAAGCAGGAGTGATGGTTGATGCACTGGACAAGAAAAAAAACACAGCCCTCCATTATGCAGCTGGATATGGACGTGAGGAGTGTGTAGGACTATTATTGAAATATGGTGCTTCTGTGTATGTTTAAATCCCTTGGAATTGGTTACTATTTGTTTTGTTTGCATCTTTTAATCTTTTCTCTCTGGAGCAGTCACCTCCATATGTTGGCATTACATCATGTATCATCTCAAGATTCATTTGTAATATTATATGCAGGACACTGCAAAACTTGGATGGAAAGACACCCATAGATGTTGCTAAACTAAATGAGCAGAAGGAAGTGTTGAAGCTGCTGGATAAGGATGCATTCTTGTAAACTTACTATCTTGGGCTTTCGATTTTTCATCATGATGATAGTTTAGGTTACATTTGAGAATAAGTAGCATTTTTAGAAAACTATTACCATTATTCTGGTTGAGGATTCGTTGTATACAAACTGTATATTTGCATGGAGACAAAATTATGTGTCTGAAACATCCACATATTTTATTGTAGATATTCATTTGTGATTTCTGAGGATGAAGCTTCCACCGAGCGTTTCTAGGATCTGTTTTTCGATTTGTTTCCTTGAGATATGATTTTCATTTACCTTTTTGTTTGACATAGAGAGTACGGAAATGGATTATGTGTATTCCTTTATTTTTTGTGTATACTGTTCTCTGTAATCAAAGAACTATTTTTCCTCTTGTTGACAGGGTGAGAATTCACCCTGTGCAAACAAGAGGGGTTATCCTTTCAGGCCATTTATTTGTTCTAAAATACACATACAACCAGCATTATAAGTGGAAAGATTAAAAAACATTACATGGCCAATTGCCATTGCAAATTTTCCTACTACATGGTGTTGGCAATATGGCAGTGCAGAGTGTGCAGGTTGTCATTGATGGTAATCAGATGATGTAAGAGCAGTAAGCAAAGTGATGGTAGAGCAGCAAGCAAATAGATGATGACAGAGCACAAGAACAACAGAAATACATGCCAGAAACCAATAATGAAGTAGATAACACTATGATGATAGAGATGCCATTAGCAGCAAACAATGGATCTATTGCCTCTATATTGTATCCATCAGATAATGGTCTTGCAGTCACAGGGTCAGAACAATCAACTTCCACAGATAATAATAATCTCGGTAAACCTTTGGAACAAGCTAAAATACAGGCATGAACATTATAAAAAACCAAATGAAGTAATTGTTATTGTGTTTGCAAAGGGACATTCTAAAGACTGTTATTGTTGAGTTTGGTGAACAGTTTTTGAGCATTATTATTGATATTCCAGGAAAAGACAATTATGTTCTTCAGAAGCATTTATTTGCCAAGATAATACCATCTCAAATGTACCGAAATTCAGAGACCCACATACCCATCGTCAAACACAAAAGTCTGTAGAGATTGGGATAAAGTTGAAACGTTAGTGAAGAAGGAAAAGAGAAGTTGAAAGTAATTTTGAGTTTGCAAAAATAGTATGGATTATGACAGTCAAGTCCTTGTGAATATGGGCAGACAGAGGAGCTCTTTGTTTCCTTTGCCGAGTTCAAAGAGCGCTGTAAAGAGATTGAAAAAGCAAGGTGTATCTATAAATACGCTCTCGACCATATACCCAAAGGCCAGGCAGAAGATATTTATGGGAAATTTGTTATGTTTGAAAAAAAGTATGGTGACAGAGAAGGTATTGAAGATGTTATTGTGGGAAAGAGGAGGTTTCAGTATGAGGAGGAGGTTAAGAAGAACCCGCAGGTACGAACTGCATGGGCTTCCATTGCTGTTAGTCTTTCTGTCCGAGCCATCTACATTAGCTTCGTATTCCTATATTTTAGGTGTTCCTGCTGGATTGTGTGCTCTCACTGCTGGGCGATTTTGTAAATGCTGGGGCGTTTTTAGAAGAGTCTGTATCATTTTTGTCAATGTTGGGCAAATATAGAAGTTCCTGGGGCGTTTTTTTATCGTTGTTACTGGGTTTATATCATTGCCTGGTAAATCAAGAGGTTCCTGGGGCGTTTTTAATCACTGTAAGGCGAATTTAAAAATGCATGGTTTGTTATTTATCAATAACTGGACATTTTAATATTATTGGGGCATTTTCAAACATTGCTGGCAAAATTCCAATTGCCTAAGAACATTTTGCTCTTTGTCTGCTCATTTTATCAGCCCAAAAATGTAGCCAACCTCTTATTTTGTCTCCTTCCTGAATGCATTGAGGATTTGGGTCTTAGTTGTGGAGACTTATAGTTAAATAGATACTTGGAATTTGTGTTTGCAGAACATCTCGTTTATGGTTGGGTGTATCTTTTTATACCTATATGAATGCAATAATCTAAGCAGCAATAATCTAATCAGTGAAATCCTTCTTGGCAAAGTCTCAAAGTTCCTGGAATAGAAGAATTTTTGTCTGTGGGCTATTGATAGTTAAGAGTAAAGGAGTTTGCATTCAGCATTACCTTAAGAACAGAGATCAATCTTCTTCTTTTTATAAATTTTTGCATCAATGTTGACAAGATTGACAAGCTATGAGCCTACAATTTATGGATCAAGAAGATAGCCCTGTGTTATTTCAAGCAACCACAACCGAAAAGCCAACATGAGAGCCATTGATAGGCTCAGAGTTCAAGGTTTTTTTTCATCTTTGACATGGGTGCGAAGATTAACACTTCAAAGGCAACGATCTCCTCTTTGAAGTTTGAAGTGAGAGATGGCTATTATGGTTGGCTTGACTATTTGAAATAATATCTAGAATACTATATTTATGTATAATCTTTTTCTTTACTTTTTACTAAAAATAACATTAAAAACATTGTTTTTTAAATAATACCTAGAATACTATATTTATATATAATCTTTTTCTTTACTTTTTACTAAAAATAACATTAAGAACATTGTTTTTTAATATTTTTTGGCACCTTGAAATCTAACATCATTTTGAATAGTTCTCAGCTTGAAATGTGAGCTAGAAAGAGAGGGAAAAATATGGAGAGGATAAAATTAAATTGCACCAATCCATAGTTAATCAAAAGCATGCCATAGTGATTAATACACCTGTGAGGCTAAGAAATGAAAGATGAAAAAAATACCAAGT
>BSBM01000370.1:12260000-12310000 GCA_027924585.1 Larix kaempferi
CGAAGAGGGGGATGACAATGATGATGAATAGGAGGACGATGATGATGAGGATGAGGATGATGGTGATGAGGATGATGGTGATGAGGATGATGATGGTGATGGTGATGATGATGATGATGATAACGGTGTTGATGATGATGGTGATGAGGATGATGATGACGATGATGGTGATGATGATGATGATGAGATGATTAAGAGTAGGACGATGATGAGGAGATGATTATGATGGAGATGTTGATGATGAAGGGGGAGATGAGGATGATGATGTTGGAGATGAGGATGATGGTGATGAGGATGATGATGATGATAGTGATGAATATGGTGATGATGATGATCACGATCACGATGGTGATGATGATGATGATGATGAACAAGATGATGATGATGGATATGAGGATGATGGTGATGATGATGGTGATGCAGATGATGATGATGATGATGAGATGATGATGATGGTGGTGATGATGAAGAGGATGACGATGATGATTATGATGATGATGAGGATGATGGTGATGAGGATGATGATGATGATGGAGATGAGGATGATGGTGATGAAGATGATGATGATGATGGTGATGAAGATGATGATGATGATGGTGATGAAGATGGTGATGATGATGAAGATGGTGATGATGATGATCACGATCATGATGGTGATGATGATGAACAAGATGATGATGATGGAGATGAGGATGATGGTGATGAGGATGATGATGATGATGGTGATGAAGATGATCATGATGGTGATGATGATCACGATCATCATCATCATCATCATCATCATCAGCCTCATCATCGTCATCATCATCGTCCTCCTCTTCATCATTACAATCATCATCATCATCATCCTCACCATCATCATCATCCTCCTCCTCCTCCTCCTCATCGTTATCCTCTTCATCATCATTGTCACCTCCCCCTTCCTCATCAACATCTCCATCATCATCATCATCTTCATCATCATCATCACCATCGTCATCATCATAAACATATTCATCATCATCATCATCATCATCATCATCATCTGCATCATTCTCTGTAATATCCCTCCTTTTATCTTTATCAGAAGTTTAAAAAAAAATATAAATGTATACTTGTTCTCGTGGGGAGCTCAAGGCCAAGGCCCCACCAGTGCACCCTTGAAAGTATTATCATGTTACTTCCTAAATTTGTAAAGTTAAGAGACTAAGGCAGGAAACACCTTTAAAACAACAGCTACTGAAAACCACTAAGGGAATAACGGAATGGTTGGGAGACCATGATTTGATACCGTAGTCTTACGTATCACCTTAAGCATGAAGATAAAGGGACGTCACTATTTCTATTCACCATAAGTATCTCACTAATATATTATGGCCTAGTTATTTTTAGACTCTTATATGTTAAGCCATAATAGTAGATAAGATAATTAGCTTTGGCATGGAATGTCCGAGAGTTATCTACAAGGTCTGCAGATAAGAAAACAAGCCTAAAGAAATTAATCGATAAGGTGCTATATGCAATAGTCACCTTAGTTCCGCGAAGAGGATATCATGGTATTTAGACAAAATGCTATGATTGAGAATTATCCTTATATATATACATGAAATGACATATATATATATATATATACCTCACAATGTGTAGATGCCATATTATAAATGAAATATATTATGATAGAGGTATATACACATATAATATATATATAGATGATAAAATAAATCGAAAAGGGTCATCTATAAAGGTTGGTTTGTCATTATGAAGGAACTATAGAATTTATCTCTAAGAATTAAGAATTATGAAGCTATATTGACTATAGAGTATTTTTCATTTCAAAGGAAAAGTGTTGAGATGAAATAACTTTAAAATATGAATATATATTCATTACTTATTTTAAGGTATGGATGTTAAATAGAAGGGTTAGGGTTTTATTTCCCCTTCTACGTGAGCATCTAGGGGAGAAATCAGCGCTGGTTTGTCCCCTAGCTTTCCTTTCTACCTACTAATCGGGGAAGAAGTCGGCGTCAGTTTGTGGCCTAATTTATTTTAGATGGACAAGTGTGTGTTGTTTCAGTTTAAGAGGCCACTTGTCACCACCATGAGGAGACCCGAGGGTGAACCTCAGGGCGAGTTCTCCAATGCGACCATTCGACTGATTGAAAAAGAGATCACTCGGGGAAAGGAAGGTAGGGAGGGGATGCCAGGAAGAAGAGGCACTGCATATACGACAGATTAGGACGGAATGCGAGGGCTCTGCTGGAATTACCGGTAGGCGTTTCACACCATCACTGATGGCATCAGGTAATAGAAACTTTCATCTCTCGATTGCATTAATGTATATTTCCTCCCTGGATAGTGCGGTCTCCTGAAAATGCCCTTCCCTTTCTTTGGAGTTGCTGGTGTAATTGGATACATGCTCGCAGCTCGGAGGCAAGGGGGCTTGGACTTAGAATTAATTTTTTTTGGCATCTATGTGTTCTATGCTACTTTCCTTACTGCGCAGATGGGAAGGAACGGCTTGTTTGCGAGCTCGATCCCTATCGGTTTCATTCTAATGCATATACTCTATGTGTATATATTTGTTAACGTTTGGATTTGCTGGGTCGAGGCTATTCCTTGTCGCGCAGATGGGAAGGGACAACTATTGGTAGCCCGATCCCTGTTTGGTTTCAGTGGTATATATATGTGGTATAAGTATCCTTTATACTATTAGATTGTGCTGCACAGAGTCATGGGTAGGGAAGGATTCCTGTAAGTTCGAAACCCTGTAAATGTTTAGTGTAGTATACACGTAGAATTGGGGTAGACTGATATATATATTAAATCTCTTTATGATTCGACCCAATCATAAGTCAATCTTTTAATTACTGACAGCGTTGGATTTAGATCCAGTTACAACATTGTCATTTCAATCGGTGATCGAAATGCTACCCAATAAGAAATCGATTGACATCTTTTTATTATCAGTCGATATTATAATATAAGTTCAATGTGGAATCGAATCAAGCAATAGAGGACGAATCTGTATCGTCAATAACAGAGCTCGTTTCAACGAAAAATTAAATATATATTAAATCCCCTTTTTCTATGGCTCGTTTCGATTATAGATTAATCTTTTAATGTTGATAGCGATCAAGCTATTCAACAGAGATCGACTCTGTATCGTTGATGACAGAGCTCAATCTGATAATATGTTTAAATCTTTTTTTTATGGTAGTGTAGTATACATGTAGAATTGGGGTAGATTGATGTATATATTTGTATGCTATGTTATGTTAGGGTGAAGTCTTATGAAGGCTTATAATCCTGAGGAAGGTCGGCAAAGGAAAGCCAAATCCCTGTCAGTTTGTAATTTATTTACTGTGGGAAGGTTTTATGAAATGCACAGAGCATTTGGAAAGGGACAGCAATGCTGATCCTAGTTTTATTTTCCTGTTAATATCACTACCATCATGAAATGCGCTGGGCATTGGAGGAAGGATAGTGTTACGCTGACCCAGGGTTCAGTTATAAGTAATACATATTTTATATGTCTGTTTGAATGCCTGGAAGGAGGGTATATCTCTGTAATTAGGTTAGTGTAGCATAGAATAGATCCCTATTACATTCTTCTATTGGTAAATATAGGGGATATCTCAGTAAAACGTTTTTAGGAACACCCTGTCTCACGCCTGGTGTGAACGCGTTTATCCAAAGAATAGTTCACAACATAGACTTGATTCTTTATTTTGGGTTTTTTGTTGTGTATTTTCATGTGTAAGAGTACCCTTCATCAAGTTCGTTCCTGTTGTGAATGAGTTGATTTTCATATATGCTATCTTTGATATTTCAGTTAGTATTCTAATGGACCTTTGTACATTTGCAAAAACTCGGGCAGATTTAATTATGTTATAAAGATCAAGAAGATCTCTTCCCATGCGCAGAATCAGTCAATTATATTTAATTATGTTATAAAGATCAAGAAGATCTCAACCCATGCACAAAACTCAGATCAATAGATCTTTGGCATGCGCGAACTCAGTCATCTATAATTATTGTTATAGGGATCAAATAGATGCATTTGATCTATGTTTTGGTAGTAAGTTTATACCAGGGTGGTTCCGTCTTAATAGAGTCTTGCCTCTGCCATTGAGGTATGTGATTTTTGCTATTGTTTTATCCTTGCTAAAGTATATAAACCCTAGTTTTGTCATTACATTAGCACGCAGGTTATGGTTGACAGATTACAGAGTATGATCTCTATTGTTAGCATGAATGCCCATGAAAACTCAGTTTCAGTTTGCTGAGAAATCAGGGGTTGCTGGAATCGCATATCTTGTCTAGACTTACTGACACCCTGCTGCGATAAATAGAAAAGAGAAGATTTGTTCCAGAAAGGCTTTGAGGAAAGTCTGAATTGTGTAATGCAATGATGACGTTGCTATTGTAAACTCTTTCATGAGTAATAAAAGATACACACACACCTTTTGTGGACTAGCCCGTGTACGGGTGAACCACGTTATCTTGGTCTCGTTATTTCCATGGCTTTTATATGCGTATGATCCTTTTTGACGGTTGCATGATTTTCTTCTCAAAGGTGCTATCTTATAATTGGTGATTATAACATATTGGTCAAGTGCACCTTGACCAGGGGTAATTCATGTTAATGTTGTTAAAATGATATTTCATGTTAATGTTATTAAAATGATATTTCATGTTAATGTTGTTAAAATGATATTTCATGTTAATGTTATTAAAATGATATTTCATGTTAATGTTGTTAAAATGATATTTCATGTTAATGTTATTAAAATGATATTTCATGTTAATGTTGTTAAAATGATATTTCATGTTGATGTGATGTGACGATCACATTGTTATGGACAATTCCGGATGCAGTTAACCTTTACACGGTAAGAACTTCATGAGTATGTTTCAAGTTAAAAGATGATGCGTGATGAGTATTTCAACTTAACTAATCTCCAAATATCAGGGAATGTGTTCAGAATCTTGGTCCTTACAGGAATGAATTGTATTTTGAAGTTTCATTAATCTTATGCAAATTTTCTAAAAATCACTACTTTACTAACTAACACAGTATGGGGATGTTACATTCTCCTCATCTTCATTGTCATCTCCCCCTTCCTCATCAACATCTCCATTGTCACCATCATCTTCACAATCATCATCATCATCTCCATCATCATCATCATCATCATCATCTGGATCACCATCGCCATCATCATCAACATCTTCATCATCATCACCATCATCACCATCGTCATCATCCTCATCATCATCACCGTCATCACCACCATCCTCATCACCATCATCATCATCATCACCATCATCATCATCATCATTATAATCATCATAATCATCATGTCATCATCATAACCATCATCGTCATCATCCTCATCACCGTCATCCTCGTCATCATCATCATCGTCCTCCTCTTCATCATCACCATCATCATCATCATCCTCACCATGATGATGATGATGATGATGATGATGATGATGGTGATGAGGATGATGATGATGATGGAGATGAAGATGATCATCATCATCATCTTCATCATCATGATCATCATGTGGAACCCGGTTTTGTTGCACGGTTGTAGTTCTATGCCCCCGGTAGGTATCCAGCAGGTGTCCCTGAAGGCCTTTTGGATGGAAGACGGAACGATCCATAAAATGATGACCATGGCTCCGATTGAAAAACCATCAACTTTGTTGGATTCAGGACATCAGGATAGTGCTAGGGGTGACCCTCTCCTCCTGTCCCATGGCTCGGGTGTAATCTTGTAGGTACATCTTGGAAAATAGGCTTTTGCTCAGTAAGGGAGTGTGGAATTCTTGCACACGAGGGTCAAATTTGAAAAATCATCCACCAGGCACTTATGGATAGCATTCCTAGCCGGAACCTACCTAGACACACTTGAAAGACTCCCCAGAACCCGATTTTGTTGCACGGTTGGAGTTCTATGCCCACGGCAGGTATCCAGTAGGTGTCCCTGAAGGCCTTTTGGATGCGAGACGAAATGAGCCATAGAATGATGACCGTGGCTCCGATCGACAAACCGTCAACTCTGTTGGATTCAGGACACCGGGATAGTGCTAGGGGTGCCCCTATCCTCCTGTCTATGGCTCGAGTGTCATTTTGTAGGTCCATTTTGGAAACTAGGGTTTTGCTCAGTAAGGGAGTGTGTAATTTTTGCACACGGGGGTCAACTTTGGAAAATCATCCACTGGGCACTTATGGTTAGCATTCCCAGCCAAAAACTACCTAGACACACTTACAGGACTCCCCGGAACTCGATTTTCTTGCACGGTTGGAGTTCTATGCCCCCGACAGGTATCTGGTAAGTGTCCCTGAAGGCCTTTTGGATGTGAGACGGAACGAGCCATAGAATGACGACCGTAGCTCCGATCGAAAAACCGTCAACTCTGTTGGATTCAGGATGCCGGGATAGTGCTAGGGGTGCCCCTCTCCTCCGGTTCCGTGGCCCCAATGTCACCTTGTACGTCCATTTTGGAAACTAGGGTTTTGCTTAGTACGGGAGTGTGCAATTTTTGCACATGGGGTCAACTTTGCAAAATCGTCCACCGGGCACTTATGGCTAGCGTTCCTAGCCGGAACCTCCCTAGGAACACTTGTAGGACTCCCCAAAACCCAGTTTTGTTGCACGGTTGGAGTTCTATGCCCCCGGTAGGTATCCAATAGGTGTCCCTGAAGGCCTTTTGGATGCGAGATGGAATGATCCATAGAATGACGACCATGGCTCAGATTGACAAAACATTGACTCCGTTGGATTCAAGACATCAGGATATTGCTAGGGGTGCCCCTCTCCTCCGGTCTTGTGGCGCGAGTGTCATTTTGTAGGTCAATTTTGGAAACTAGGGTTTTGCTCAGTAAGAGAGTGTGCAATTTTTGCACATGGGGGTCAACTTTGGAAAATCATCCACCAGGCACTTATGGCTAGCGTTCCCAGCCGGAACCTACCTAGACACACTTGCAGGACTCCCCGGAACCCGGTTTTGTTGCACGGTTGGATTTCTATGCCCCTGGCAGGTATCCAACAGGTGTCCCTGAAGGCCTTTTGGATGCGGGACGGAACAAGCCATAGAATGATGACCGTGGATCCGATCGACAAACCGTCGACTCCGTTGGATTCAGGACGCCGAGATAGTGCTAGGGGTGCCCCTCTCCTCCGGTCCTGTGGCTCCAGTGTCACCTTGTACGTCCATTTTGGAAACTAGGGTTTTGCTCAGTAAGGGAGTGTGCAATTTTTGCATAATGGGGTCAACTTTGGAAAATCATCCACTGAGCACTTATGGTGATGATGATGATGATGGTGATGATGATGGTGATGATGATGGTGATGATGATGAAGACGTTGATGATGATGGTGATGGTGATGGTGATGAAGATGATGATGATGATGACGAAGAAGATGATGATGATGGAGATGTTGATGAGGAGCCTAGAGATGACAATGATGATGAAGATGGTGATGATGATGAAGATGGTGATGATGATGAAGACATTGATGATGATGGTGATGGTGATGATGATGACGAAGAAGATGATGATGATGGAGATGTTGATGAGGAACCTAGAAATGAAAATGATGATGAAGATGTTGATGATGATGATGATGGTGATGATGATGAAGACATTGATGATGATGGTGATGGTGATGAAGATGATGATGATGATGACGGAGAAGATGATGATGACGATGGAGATGTTGATGAGGAACCTAGATATGACAATGATGATGAAGATGTTGATGATGATGGTGATGATGATGAATACATTGATGATGATGGTGATGGTGATGAAGATGATGATGATGATGATGATGGAGATATTGATGAGGAACCTAGAGATGACAATGATGATGAAGATGGCGATGATGATGAAGATGGTGATGATGATGAAGATGTTGATGGTGATGGTGATGGTGATGGTGATAAAGATGATGATGATGATGATGATGGAGAAGATTGTTAAAGTTCAATATGCTAAGACAGAAAATAGCAGCATTACATTTCATTTCACAATAATAGCATATACAGGATCACTGTAGAAACAACAAGCATAGCATAAACACAAGAGTCAGAGATTTATCCTGGGAAACCCTCATGGGGTAGAAAACCCAGTAAAGCTTCCTCAATATAGATGACCAGCAATACACAAAGATGCAAACCCTGAGCATAAGCTCCTTCTCCTCCATAGCAGACCTCTCCTCCACAAATGCGCCTTTCTCAAGTGAGTGAGTGAGTATAATGAGGAACACACCTCCTCTATTTATACACTACTCTGATATGTATTTTACACAAGTACACGTAGGCTCGTATTTAACCAATAGGTTAAATACCCCACTACAACTAACTGGGCCGACCCCTCTAGGGTGGTCTAATAACCCTTTGACCCACATAACACATTTAGGGCCGACCCCCACTAGGGAAGTCTAATAACCCGGGTTACCACATTCCGACGGAGGAATAAACATCTCCGGATATACAATAAGATCTTCACGGAGGAATGAATCATCTCCGGAATAATAAAGTACAAATATAATATTCTTTGAAGTTACAATATTTAACACTCCCCCTTAACGAGAAGGATATTATAACAGTATCTGCACGAGCAAGGAGTCATCAACATCATACATGATACATCTATAAATCATTGGAAGCTTTCTCAACATCATCAGTAACTCAAGCAGTTACTGGAACATCTTCTATACTGGAACATCAACATCTTCAGTACTGAGTCTTTATCTTCTGCAGCACTCGAACAACTACAACAACATCAACATCTGGATCCTCACGATCATCAGTATCGTCATCTCACGACCATTAGCATCGTCATCACACGATCATCAGCATCGTCATCTCACGATCATCAGCATCGTCATCACTCGATCATCAGCATCGTCATCACACGATCATCAGCATCGTCATCACACGATTATCAGCATCGTCATCTCACGATCATCAGCATCGTCATCACACGATCATCAGCATCGTCATTTCACGATCATCAGCATCGTCATCTCACGATCATCAGCATCGTCATCACACGATCATCAGCATCGTCATCACACGATCATCAGCATCGTCATTTCACGATCATCAACATCGTCATCACACGATCATCAACATCGTCATCACACGATCATCAGCATCATCATCACACGATCGTCAGCATCGTCATCACACGATCATCAACATCGTCATCACACGATCATCAGCATCGTCATCAACACAGGTATCCATAACAATACAAGTATCCACATCATTAGTACAAGTATTCATGCCAATACAAGTATACATATCATCAATACAAGTATCCATACTGATACAAGTAATCATGTCATCAATACATGTATCCTACCGATACAAGTAACCACATCATCAATACAAGTATCCATACCGATACAAGTAACCACGTCATCAATACTAGTATCCTACCGATACAAGTAACCACATCATCAATACAAGTATCCTACCGATACAAGTAACCACATCATCAATACAAGTATCCTACCGATACAAGTAACCACATCATCAATACAAGTATCCTACCGATACAAGTAACCACATCAAAAATCACTTTCTCGGAGACCATACGTCTACGGATCAATTCAGGGACCGAAGTCCGGGGATGATACAATCCCCACTTCTCGGAGACCTCACGTCTACGGATCAATTCAGGGACCTAAGTCCGGGGATGATACAATCCCCACTTCTCGGAGACCTCACGTCTACGGATCAATTCAGGGACCTAAGTCCGGGGATGATACAATCCCCACTTCTCGGAGACCTCACGTCTACGGATCAATTCAGGGACCTAAGTCCGGGGATGATACAATCCCCACTTCTCGGAGACCTCACGTCTACGGATCAATTCAGGGACCTAAGTCCGGGGATGATACAATCCCCACTTCTCGGAGACCTCACGTCTACGGATCAATTCAGGGACCTAAGTCCGGGGATGATACAATCCCCACTTCTCGGAGACCTCACGTCTACGGATCAATTCAGGGACCTAAGTCCGGGGATGATACAATCCCCACTTCTCGGAGACCTCACGTCTACGGATCAATTCAGGGACCTAAGTCCGTGGATGATACAATCCCCACTTTTCGGAGACCATACGTCTACGGCTCTCTTTAGGACTGAAAGTCCAGGGATGATCCAATCCCCTCAACTGTCCACTAAGGACTTCATTCTCGGAGACCTCACGTCTATGGCTCTCTTTAGGACTGAAAGTCCAGGGATGATCCAATCCCCTCAACTGTCCACTAAGGACTTCATTCTCGGAGACCTCACGTCTACGGCTCTCTTTAGGACTGAAAGTCCAGGGATGATCCAATCCCCTCAACTGTCCACTAAGGACTTCATTCTCGGAGACCTCACGTCTACGGCTCTCTTTAGGACTGAAAGTCCAGGGATGATCCAATCCCCTCAACTGTCCACTAAGGACTTAATTCTCGGAGACCTCACGTCTACGGCTCTCTTTAGGACTGAAAGTCCAGGGATGATCCAATCCCCTCAACTGTCCACTAAGGACTTCATTTTCGGAGACCTTACGTCTACGGTTCTCTTTTAGGACTGAAAGTCCAAGGATGATCCAATCCCCTTCTGTATTCTCACCTATACAAGAGCAGTTATCACATTAGCATGTATTCTCACCAATACATCAAAACATGTATTCATCACACCAAAACATGTATACATCACAACTAGCATGTATTCTTACTAATACATCAAAACATGTATACATCACATCTAGCATGTATTCTTACTAATACATCTAATATCAAAACATGTATACATCACAACTAGCATGTATTCTTACTAATACATCAAAACATGTATACATCACATCTAGCATGTATTCTTACTAATACATCTAACATCAAAACATGTATACATCACAACTAGCATGTATTCTTACTAATACATCAAAACATGTATACATCACATCTAGCATGTATTCTTACTAATACATCTAACATCAAAACATGTATAAGTAAAACTAAGTATTCTAAGTAAGAGAGTCCTAAATCTAAATATTTCTAAGTAACTGGGTGTAGAGAACAGGTTACCTCATCATCGACCTTGTTGTTCGATGAGAAAATCTCATCAGTAGTGATTATACTACTCCCCCTTTCGAGGAGGGTCCTTTTGAACTACACCAAGCTTGTCTCGGAAGTATTCAAACTTCACTCGAGACAGAGGTTTGGTTGGTAACTTCTTCACTTGACGTAGAGGCTTGGTTAGTACAACGGTAACCTGTTACAAATTCAAACTTTTAGAGTTCCTTTCTGTGTCATAACTTGTTAGTTCCCTATGTTCTTTGACTTATCATGGAACACTAGATTCTATGTCATCTTGATACAACTCTAAATATCACATAGGATCTCAGTTGGTTCTATCTCTAAGTCAAACAATCCTAAAGCCAAACTTCTTCATAACTAGCAGAGCAAGCAGCCATATGTTCCGCTTGTGCTGAGAGCCACACTAGACTGCTTCCATCTAAACCACGAGATCATGGCTAATCCCAGACGATAACATCCTCTCGATGTGTTCTTCTTGTCTGATACACTTCCTGTCCAAACAGAATCTAAATAGCCATCTGAAGTCATGATCTTCAAGATAGCATAGATCAAATTCTATCGTGTTCTTTATGTGCCTCATCACATACTTTGCAACTATCAGGTAAACACATCTAGTTTCCACTAGATACTAACTCAAGGTGTTCATAACAAAGCATATATCTAACCTAGTATATGTTAGATATATCAAAGACCCAATTAATTGACTGTACAGAGTTATATCCACTAACTCTGATGAGTTATCCCCTAACAGCTTCAAGTTGGAATCCATAAGAGTGGCCATTCCAACACCTCAAGTCATATTTCTCATCATACTTTCCCTGGTTGAGAAATATTCCTTCTGAGCCTTGCCATACCTCCAGACCTAGGAAGTAAAGCATCAATTTGAGATCTTTCATTTTTCATTTCTGTATTGAATGATCTTCTGCATATCTATCTGAGCCATCTCTCGTTAGATGGGTCTACTGATATGAGCCTCAATATCATTCGAACTCTGTGGTGAGTTCCTTCTTGCATCCATGTCATATGTGTATCATATTCAACCTTGTAGCAAAGGTTGAGATCCACATCACCCATGGTGATCATTAATCTTATCAAATTATTATCGATCCTAGGTACCTATACAGAACCTGATTCATACTTCTTCTTTAATTACACCATACTTGGAGCAAACATCTTGTCGTGATTCACTTCCCCTTTCTAAGAGAATCTTCTAGCCATGAGCCTTCTATATTTTGTTTGATTTGTAAATCTTCTTGTTTGAACATCCACCACTTGTACGGTGTCCATCATTCTTCATGACCTTTCCTACAAATCAAAATTAAGTACATAATTAGTAATACTTCATAATCATCAAAAGATAATCCATTATGCATACAGATATCATTTACATAGTGATGCAACTATTTTGACCATTACTTTGGCACAACACTTTCCCATATCCTGTATGCATACAGTGGCTATCTAGATGCCTTTCATCTCTACCAGAACATACTATCGAGAGTGCGCACAACTCTCAGCATGTCAGCAAAGAGGTTTCATTCTAGACAAGCAACAATGGAATGTTTGTCCAAACATATGCACATTAGTTGTATACTGTTCAATGCTCTATGAATGTTTACACTCAGCATTATATATTCTAGGAATACAAATATGCATGCAGGCAATATCATTACTATTTCAAATAGCAACTCAAATACTTATCTTTTATATTTGTGTGGCTGCCTCCCGCTTGATCTTCTGTATGTCTTTTGAACTTCTATTCATTCTGTACCACTGTGCATGCTCAAGAGTCATCCTCATGATCTCATACACAAACATACACTCATTAGTATATTCTAAATGCTATCAAAACATTATAGTACTAAATAATCTTGAAAACGTATAGTCATGATTATAGTTAATAAACATTAGTATTCAAGATTTCAGGGAAGTCTTCTTTTACTCATGCATATCATTGATAAAAGATATAATATGCATAATCCCTTGATTACTAACTTTATGAATAAGCATAACCAATCATTCCAAGTATACTTGTATAAGGGATCCTAACACAAGGTAAGATTCATGGGAAACATACCTGGATTAGTATACCTACTTGGTTATGTACAACATACCTAAACAACCTCTTCAATGATTTAGAGATCCTGAGCTAGAATCTGCATGTCTCATAGGTTAAGCATAATATAACAAAGTCATACATACCTCGTAAGTAGAACAAAGATTATGGATGAGTCTTTGTCTTCATGTTTTCATGATCATGGAGCCTGATTTGTCTTTTGTGATGTACCTGTATCTTGTTAGCAGACAACCTCAACCTCACACAACACCATAATGCATTAGTACAATCATAAGTGTCAACACCCTAACCAATGAATATATTCTATCATGCATTCATACTTTTGTTAAGGTGATACAACAAATCTAAAATCAAGATTGTACTAATTGTAATAACATGAAGACAAACATACCATAAACTTAATCATGAACAAATCTCAAAACATACCTCGATGAGTCATACCTGTCGAGATCGCTTGTAATCTCCTTATGTAAAGCCTTAGCCTCATCTCCCTCTGAAACATTAACTCCTTCACTTATGTAGGTGACCAATCCATCTTCTTCTAGGATTAACCCTATCCACTTGATTTGCAAGAACTGGACCTGGAGCTGGATAAGGGTTTGTCAGAGAGACCCCAAAAATTCAAACTTTGAATTTCAAACTTCCGTAAGGATAGAGATATGCGCCTTGATGAGCTGATCAAACTGATATATTCAGAATTTGAAAACTGCAAAGTTTTACTCCTCAATTTTGCCTTTGAAACTTTCGGATTCACTGTACGTGACCCTGAACTGGGGTTTGATGAAGCCCACTCTTTTGCCCCATCAAAAGGTTTGATCCAAAGCTCTAAGATTCTATTTTTCTGACGAGCTTCCAGCCGTGGTCACAGATTTCAAAAATTCCCATTTTTACAGAAGCCCTAATTTTCCGCTTTTCTGATCAAAGTCCCGAACTAGGGTCTAATCAAGCCCGGCCTTTTGCCCAACCAAAAATTCTGATCTTGGTCTCTAAATTTCTATTTTTATGAGTAGCATCCAGCCGTGGTCTCCGATTACAAAAATTCCAACTTTCTTCAAAGCCCTAAATTCCGGAAGCCATGAATGAAGGTACCAAAAAATAATTCTGTTTTGACAGAAATATGTACCTGATTGTTTCTGGTGTAACTCCGAAATTTTTGATCCACAGGGTCTGAAAAAGTTTCCTGAGATAGTCTGACCTGTTATCTTTCCATCCTGACAGGTCTGACCTCAATTGGATTCTCTGAGAGAGAGATATGCCAAATGTCGCAACGTGACCTGTTTTGGGAAAATACAGAAGAGCGAACTTGTACGGCGTGCCACGTGTCACTGTTTGACCTTCGGCCTCTGAAAAAGTTTTCTGAGATAGCTCGGCCTGTTATCTTTCAATCCTGATAGGTCTGACCTCAATTGGATTTTCTGAGAGAGAGTTATGCCAAGTGTCGCAACGTGACCTTTTTATGGGATAATACAGGAGAGCGCACTTGTACGGAGTGCCACGTGTCACTGGTTCAACTTCGGCCTCTGAAAAAGTTTTCTGAGATAGTGCAGACTGTGTACTACCTGTCACTTTTTACGAAATTTCATTTGGAGCTTCCTAGCCCAAGATATGACCTTTTTCCCAAGGACACCTGAGTTTGACTCAGATCTGGAAGAGGCAGAAACCCTATATTGTACAGATCATAAATCACAAAGTACAACGAATTAGAGGTTGTCCTTTGGACACAAGGTACCTGGAGATGTTAGCTTCGTCCTGTAACAATTTCAGATCCGAAAACTTTGCCAAAACGGATTTATAGCGAAAGTTCTACGATGACTGGTTTTTGCTATGAAAAACCCTAACCTTCAAATTGTCGTAAGTAAAGCAAGTGTCTTTAGTGCCATACCTTGTCTTCCTTCAGGTTAGCTCTGATACCATGTTAAAGTTCAATATGCTAAGACAGAAAATAGCAGCATTACATTTCATTTCACAATAATAGCATATACAGGATCACTGAAGAAACAACAAGCATAGCATAAACACAAGAGTCAGAGATTTATCCTGGGAAACCCTCATGGGGTAGAAAACCCAGTAAAGCTTCCTCAATATAGATGACCAGCAATACACAAAGATGCAAACCCTGAGCATAAGCTCCTTCTCCTCCATAGCAGACCTCTCCTCCACAAATGTGCCTTTCTCAAGTGAGTGAGTGAGTATAATGAGGAATACCTCTTTCTCTCTCTTTGATGAAGTTAGGGTTTTCAGCCCAAAGTTGTTATTTTTTATTTTTGGTTGCATGGCTGGATAGCTCTCTTCAATACCTCTCTTTTGAGCTATAGATCGAACTTTTTGGTTGGGTAGAACTTCGGGAAATCCAAACCCTAATTCTACCAAAAGTGCGATACGTCAGATTTTGGTTTCAGAAAAAAGTTGTAATTTTTGATTTCTAATTACATGACTGGATAGCCTTTCTCAAGAGCATTCTTTTGAGCTATAGATCGAACTTTTTGGTTGGATAGAACTCCGGGAAAGTCAAACCCTAATTCTACCAAAAGTGCGATAAAATTCTGTTCCAGTTTCCGGAAAAGTGAAAAGTAACTTCCCAGGTAAGTCTGCTCTGTCTCTTGGACTCCCCCAAGAGAAGATGGCTCCAAATACTAAGCTTGAAGACAAGCTAGAAGGCATAGAGAATTTTCGGGCATGGAAATACAGAATTGGTCTCATTCTTGAGGAGAATGATCTTGCTCATTATATCAAGGAGGAAGTTGCAGAACCAGAAGAAGATGAAGCTAAAGAAAAAAAAGGAAGGATCTGATTAGGGCAAAGAGAATCATAGCTGATTCCATTAAAGATCACTTGATTCCCCAAGTGTCTTCCAAGAAGACTCCAAAGGAAATGTATGATGCCCTAGGAAGAATGTATGAAGGAAAGAACATCAACAGAAAGATGAATCTAAGGACTCAGTTGAAGAGTACCAAGATGCACAAAGGAGAATCCATTCAAGACTACTTCTCAAGAGTCTCTCAAATCAAAGAGCAACTAGATGCCATTGGTGATACTCTTGATGAAGATGAACTTGTGATGACTGCTCTAAATGGTCTCACTAGATCTTGGGAGTCATTCATTCAAACTATGTGTGCCAGAAAAGAAAGTATGAAGTTTGATGTAGTTTGGGAGGATTGTGTTCAAGAGGAGGCTAGGGTTGCAAATCGAGAAGCCTTGCTCAAAGAGGATGACCAAGCCTTGGCCACCCACACCAAAAGAAGAAGGAATCAATCCTACTCTAAAAAGGATAGTCACAAGGAGTCTCATCCTCCACACAGATTTCATAAGAAAAGAGGATCTAATCAAAGAAGAGATTACTCTTCTTTCCAGTGTTTCTCTTGTCACAAATTAGGACACATTGCTAGAGATTGCCCTCTACAGAAGAAAAAGGGCACTCACTACAAAAGGCACCAAGCTCATCTTGCAGAAGATGATAGTGAAGAAGAAGAAGTAGAGGAAGAAAGGTCTCACAATAAGAGACCTAGAAATGAAGAGGAAGAAGAAAGGACCTTCTTCAAAAGAAGGTCAAGGAGAAATGAAGAAGAAGATGCAGAAGAATATGTTCTCTTCTCCGCACTCTCTGGATCTATAACCCCTGGAGAAGGTACATGGCTTATTGACAGTGGTGCTTCAAAGCACATGACGGGACAGAAAAGGACTCTCTCAAATCTTGAAGAAAAGACTTCTCCCCAAAGGGTATCTCTAGGAGATGACTATCAATACCCCATTAAGGGAATTGGTGAAGCAAACTACAAACTCGATTCTGGAACTCCCATGAAGATGAAGGAAGTTTTATATGTTCCAGGATTGAAGAAGAATTTGCTTTCAATCTCAGCTTTAGACAAGAAAGGCTACAGGGTAGCATTCATTGATGGACAAGTGTTAATGTGGTCCAAAGGAAAATCTATTAAGGATGCAATTGTTATTGGTGAAGAGGAAGGAGGTCTATATAAACTCAAGGGTCATCCAGAAGCTGCCCTTGTTCATGAGACCTCTAGCCCCAGTGAGCTATGGCATAGAAGACTAGCTCACATTAACTACAAAGCCTTACCCTATGTAAGCAAGGTGGTCATTGGACTACCAGATTTGAAGGTTGATCATGATGGCACATGCAAAGGATGTAAGAAAGGGAAGAATGTCAAGAACCCCTTTCCAAAGAGTGAAACAAAGACTAAGGGTATCTTGGAGTTAATACACTCAGATGTATGTGGTCCAATGCCCACCACCTCTCTAAGTGGTTTTGAATACTACCTTTCATTCATTGATGATCATTCAAGGAAAACTTGGATATACTTTCTAAAGGGCAAGAATGAAGTTTTTGGAAAATTCAAAGAGTTCAAGGCTCTAATAGAAAATCTCTCAGAAAAGAAAATCAAGATTCTCAGAACAGACAATGGTGGAGAATATACTTCAAAAGAGTTTGAAGTTTTCTGTAAAGAAGCTGGAGTCAAGAGAGAACTAACTACTCCCTACAATCCCCAACAAAATGGGGTTGCAGAAAGGAAAAATAGAACCATCATGGAAGCTGTGAAGACTATGATACATGATCAGGATCTTCCCATGTATCTGTGGGCTGAAGCAGCCAGGACAGCAGTATATGTTCAAAACAGATTATCCCATAGTGCTCTTGATTTCAAAACTCCAGAAGAAGTGTTTTCTGGAAAGAAGCCCGAGGTAAGCCATCTTAAAATATTTGGGTGTCCTGTGTACATTCACATTCCAAAGGAAAAGAGAACCAAGTTGGATCCTTCTGGTAAGAAAGGATTATTTGTTGGCTACTGTGAATCATCCAAAGCTTTCAGGATTTACATACCAGGCTTTCATCATATAGAAATAAGTAGAGATGTAACCTTCGATGAGGAAGCAGCTCTCAAGAAATCTAGAAAGTGTCAACTTGAAGAAGTTTATGAAGAAGATACTTCTCCCAGAATCTCAGAGACTGTTCACATCCCTGAAGAGGACATTCCATAGGATCATGACATGCTGGAATCACAAGAACCTCCTGTTGCAGAATTATCTAGGAAAAGAAGACCAGCATGGGCTAGAGATATTATTCAAGGAGCTGAAAGATATGGTGCTCCTGAAGGCTCCATTAGAGAAAGAAAGAAACCAAAGTTAGTATCCAACTATATGGCCTTGATGTGTGATCTTGTGGATCAACTACCTACTAGCTATGAAGAAGCAGCTCAAAAGAAAGAATGGGTAGAAGCAATGACGGAAGAATATCAGTCGATAATGAAGAATGATGTTTGGGATATAGTCCCCAAACCAAAAGATAAAAGTGTGGTTTCTTCCAAATGGATTTTCAAAATAAAACATGCTGCAGATGGTAGCATTGAAAAATACAAGGCAAGGTTTGTAGCCAGAGGGTTCTCTCAAAAGGAGGGAATTGACTATGAAGAAACATTTGCACCTGTTGCTAGGTATACTTCAATTAGAACTATCATGGCACTTGCATCCATGATGAAATGGAAATTGCATCAAATGGATGTTAAGACAGCTTTTCTGAATGGTGTAATTGAAGAAGAAGTATACATAGAACAACCTCAAGGTTTTGAGGTCAAAGACGGAAGGACCCATGTATGCAAACTGAAAAAGGCATTATATGGTTTGAAGCAAGCTCCCAGGGCTTGGTACGGAAGGATTGACAGTTTCTTAACAAGCATGGGCTTTACCAAAAGTAAAGCTGACCCCAACCTTTATCTCAAAGTGATGAATGATGAACCTGTTATTTTGCTGTTGTATGTAGATGATCTATTTCTAACCGGAAATGAGAATCAAATCATTGAAAGCAAGAAGAAGCTTTCTTCAGAATTCGAAATGAAAGATCTCGGACTAATGCACTACTTCTTAGGCCTAGAAGTATGGCAAGAGCCAAAAGGAATCTTTCTAAATCAAGGTAAGTATACTGTGGAGATTCTCAAAAGATTTGATATGTTGGAGTGTAAAGCTATGGCCACTCCCATGGACTCCAACCTGAAACTACTAGTTAATGATTCATCAGAACTAGTGGACATAACCCTATATAGACAAATCATTGGATCATTGATGTACTTAACAAATACTAGGCCTGATATATGCTTTGCTGTAAATACCCTAAGTCAGTTTCAAGTAGAACCTAGAAAGGTTCACCTTATAGCTGCAAAGCATATAATGAGGTACCTAAAAGGTACAGTGGACTTTGGCCTTTACTATCTTGGAGACAATGAACTCAAGTTGCATGGTTTCTCAGATTCTGATTGGGCAGGTAGTGTCTCAGACAGAAAAAGTACTTCAGGTGGATGTTATGGTCTTGGTTCTGCTATGATCTCCTGGTTCAGCAAGAAACAATCTAGTGTGGCCCTCAGTACCGCTGAAGCAGAATATATAGCTGCTTGCTCTGCCAGCTGTGAAGCGGTGTGGCTTCGAAAACTCTTATCTGGAATTTTTGACTTGGAAATGGATCCCACTGTGATTATGTGTGATAATCAAAGCTGCATTAAGATGACTGAAAATCCTGTGTTCCATGATAAGACAAAACACATTGAGATCCGTTACTTCTATATACGAGACATGGTGCAGAGAGGAGCCATCAAGCTCGAGTATATAAGCACTGAGGATCAGGTTGCTGATATCTTGACTAAACCTCTGTCTCGAGTAAAGTTTGAGCACTTTCGAGACAAGCTTGGTTTAGTCCAGAAGGACCCTCCTCGAAAGGGGGAGTAGTATAGTATTTGATAACAATTCTGTCACTTATTTTTGTTTTGCTACTTACAACTATTTAGACTTAGAACTCTTACATATCTTTTATGCTAGATGTATACATGATTTGAAATGATGTATTAGTGAGAATACATGTCTGATGTATACATGTTTTGTTTTGATATACATGTTAGTGATGTATACATGTACACATGTTTTGATGTGATGTGTACATGTTTTGATTAGTGATGTATACATGTTTTGATGTACACATGTTTTGATGTGATGTGTACATGTTTTGATTAGTGATGTATACATGTTTTGATGTACACATGTTTTGATGTGATGTGTACATGTGTTTATTAGTGATGTATACATGTTTTGATGTGATGTGTACATGTGTTGATTATGTGATGCTTACATGTTTTGATGTACACATGTCTTGATGTGATGTATACATGTTTTGATGTGATACATGATTATACCTGTATGGATGAGAAGACAGTTGAGGGGATTGGATCATCCCTGGACTTTCAGTCCTAAAGAGAGCCGTAGACGTGAGGTCTCCGAGAATGAAGTCCTTAGTGGACAGTTGAGGGGATTGGATCATCCCTGGACTTTCAGTCCTAAAGAGAGCCGTAGACGTGAAGTCTCCGAGAATGAAGTCCTTAGTGGACAGTTGAGGGGATTGGATCATCCCTGGACTTTCAGTCCTAAAGAGAGCCGTAGACGTGAGGTCTCCGAGAATGAAGTCCTTAGTGGACAGTTGAGGGGATTGGATCATCCCTGGACTTTCAGTCCTAAAGAGAGCCGTAGACGTGAGGTCTCCGAGAATGAAGTCCTTAGTGGACAGTTGAGGGGATTGGATCATCCCTGGACTTTCAGTCCTAAAGAGAGCCGTAGACGTGAGGTCTCCGAGAATGAAGTCCTTAGTGGACAGTTGAGGGGATTGGATCATCCCTGGACTTTCAGTCCTAAAGAGAGCCGTAGACGTGAGGTCTCCGAGAATGAAGTCCTTAGTGGACAGTTGAGGGGATTGGATCATCCCTGGACTTTCAGTCCTAAAGAGAACCGTAGACGTATGGTCTCCGAGAAGTGGGGATTGTATCATCCCCGGACTTATGTCCCTGAATCGATCCGTAGACGTGTGGTCTCCGAGAAGTGGGGATTGTATCATCCCCGGACTTATGTCCCTGAATCGATCCGTAGACGTGTGGTCTCCGAGAAGTGGGGATTGCATCATCCCCGGACTTATGTCCCTGAATCGATCCGTAGACGTGTGGTCTCCGAGAAGTGGGGATTGCATCATCCCCGGACTTATGTCCCTGAATTGATCCGTAGACGTATGGTCTCCGAGAAGTGGGGATTGCATCATCCCCGGACTTATGTCCCTGAATCGATCCGTAGACGTGTGGTCTCCGAGAAGTGGGGATTGCATCATCCCCGGACTTATGTCCCTGAATTGATCCGTAGACGTATGGTCTCCGAGAAGTGGGGATTGTATCATCCCCGGACTTATGTCCCTGAATTGATCCGTAGACGAATGGTCTCCGAGAAAATAATTAATGATGTGGTTACTTGTATCGGTAGGATACTTGTATTGATGATGTGGTTACTTGTATCGGTAGGATACTTGTATTGATGATGTGGTTACTTGTATCGGTAGGATACTTGTATTGATGATGTGGTTACTTGTATCGGTAGGATACTTGTATTGATGATGTGGTTACTTGTATCGGTAGGATACTTGTATTGATGATGTGGTTACTTGTATCGGTAGGATACTTGTATTGATGATGTGGTTACTTGTATCGGTAGGATACTTGTATTGATGATGTGATTACTTGTATCGGTAGGATACTTGTATTAATGATGTGGTTACTTGTATCAGTAGGATACTTGTATCAATGATGTAGTTACTTGTATCGGTATGGATACTCATATTATCATTATGGATACTTGTATTGGTATGGTGGCGATACTGCTGATCATATGATGATGATGCTGCTGATCGTATGGTGACGATACTGCTGATCATATGATGACGATGCTGCTGATCGTATGGTGACGATGCTGCTGATCATGACGATGCTACTGATCGTGTGATGACGATGCTGCTGATCGTGTGATGACGATGCTGCTGATCGTGTGGTGACGATGCTGCTGATCATGTGATGACGATGTTGCTGATCATGTGATGACGATGCTGCTGATCGTGTGGTGATGATGCTGCTGATCATATGATGACGATGCTGCTGATCGTGTGATGACGATGCTGCTGATCGTGATGTTAATGTTGATGTTGACAGTGATGTACCAGTAATTGTTTGAGTTACTGATGAGGATAGATTGAAGAAAGCTTCCGATGATTTATAGATGTATCATGTGTGGTGACTCCTTGCTCCTGCAGATGCTGTTATAATATCCTTCTCGTTAAGGGGGAGTGTTAAATATTGTAACTTCAAAGAATATTATATTTGTACTTTATTATTCCGGAGATGTTTCATCCCTCCGAGGTAATCCTATTATGTATCCGGAGATGTTTATTCCTCCGATGGTTAGTATTAACTAGGGTTATTAGACCCACCATATGTGGGTCGGCCCTGTAGTTACATTTTAGGGGTTATTAGACTTCTCCAGGTGAGGTCGGCCCCAACAGGTCTTTTAGTCAGTTGAGATTCAAGTATAAATAGAGGAGGTGAACTCCTCATTAGATTATTCACTCACTTGTGGAAGAGTGCGCACTAGTTGAGGAGATCTGCTAAGGAGACTTAGAAGGAAGGAGCACATCTTGTATTTTGGTTGATCATCTTATTGAGGAAAGCTTTACTGGGTTTTCTACCCCATGAGGGTTTCCCAGGATATATAGTGTGTTTATCTTGTGATTGTGTTTCTATCAGAGATCTTGCTTGTCCAAGTGTCCCTGAACGGCATTTTCATGCGACTTGCAACTTGACATAACTCGGAAACCGGACATCGGACCGACGAACCGTCGACTCCGTTGGTCTCCTGGCATGCGATTACCTCTAGGGGGCCCTCTCCCTCGTCTCCCCATGGCCCAGTGGCTTCATTGTGCATTCATTTCGTAAACTAGGGTTTTGCTCAGTGTAATTGCATGCAATCTCGCATTGGTGGGTTAAACTTGCTCACCTTGCAAACATCATCCATCAAACAGAAATTTGATGGAGTTGAAATCAATGGATTGCTTGTCACAATAGGCATTCATAAGTTTGCGTAATTGAATACTCCTCTTAATCCCTAAAAAATACTTCATTCCCATCCTGCAGATCCCAAACAATGTCAAAGGTAAGAAGGATTTCCATATAATCCAAATATATGTTTTTTTTCAAATATATTTTACATGGAAACATAGCAAAATGGAATCTAATATTTCGTTTGCATTCGGAAGAAAAGCTTGGCAAGGCCAACATTGGCTTCCTTTTGGATTAATATCTCCATTTATAATTCCATAGATTTATACAGTTGTCTTAATCCTAACTATATACATTGCATGAGAATAAACACCATCAATCTCATTTTTGAGACTTGGTTGTCATGTTAATGCAAATGTAAATGTAAAGGTTGCCTTTACAGGACTTTTGAAACTGAGTGTGGGAAAGGGGATCATGATCGAGATGTTGTGTAGGTAAACATTATATTCTGCAGGTAAAAATGGAAGTTTACGAGAAATTCTCTCATTAGTTACACAAAATCTATTGTTGAATGGTGTTCTTCAATAATTGTAGATGGAACAAGAAGACGAGATATTTTTGGGAGGTGGTTGATGTAGATCAATCACATAGAATAATGCATGGAATTTGTGGATTTCATTTAGTTTGAAACTCAAACAATGTTATAGTAGAAATATGAACAAGAAAATTCTATCACTCGCCATTATTCTAGGTATAAATATTGAATTATCCTAGTTGGATGAGGACTAATCAACCATTTCACCACATTATGATCATGTCTCAAATCTTGTACAACCAAGTTTTGTGAATATGAGATTAAATCTTATCAACTAGCATGAATACATTACATTTTGTCTATTTAGTGGACTCACACGTTGGAACTGATGTTTTTTAAAATGAACATATATGCAATGGTTTCCCTGAAAGATAATTAATGGGGCACTCACTATTTGTTGGCATGTTCCTTAAAGGCGAACCAAACCCTCATGTCTCACTAATAGATGACAATGGTGATCAACTTGTAATCAGTTTGATGGTTATTAAAGGATAATATCTAACACTGGATGACCAAACATGGAAGAAGGTTGGTTATGTATTTCAAGATTAGACTAGGTGAATCTATATACCACTTTACAAACTTAGTTTTCGATACAAACCTCAAACTACAAACAATGCCAAGGAAGCACCCATCAAAGGTATGATACTTCAAGCCTCATTGTGAACATGAAAAGTTAATGGAGATCATTAGTAATAGACATGATCCAAATGGTCTACTTAGATGACCATAGGTAAGTAGATAAGTAAGATTGCCTAACATGGTCACTCTTGTGTTATATTCCAAGGTATATGGGTTGTTTGTTATTTTTGTTAATTTTTCAATTCATTTATGTAGATTACTCATATTAAATTGTTTATAATGAATTAGTCTAATAATGGTGTCCTTGTATGTGTCCAGATTATCCAAAGAATCATAAGCACATGAAATCCCATCAATAAGAACAATGGTCTTTTTCAACACCACCAAAGAAAAAATCAGAAAAATGAAATGACCTACTTCAAAAATTATTTTATTACTTATTGTGCATGGTCCATCAAACAAAAGGTAAACAAACACAATTATATGGCCTACAATGTAGGTCTTTTGATGCTCTATTTCACAAGGTTTTAACAAACACACTTGTTGTGATCATCATTAAAGTCTACAATTTCTTTCAATGAATGTGCCAAATTGACCTAACAACATAGGAAATTGAAAACCACATCCATTGAAAGGAATAATTCAGTTTTTTTTGTCATGAATTAATTTACTATCATGGATTTATGGCTCCCGGCAGTGTTCCCACGTCGGCATTGCCCACACACACTTGCGGGAGCCAACGGCACGCAATTTTCCTGCTCCGTTTGCTTTTTGGCTCCCGGACGGAAATTCACCAAGTGTCCCTGAACGGCATTTTCATGCGACTTGCAACTCGACATAACTCGGAAACCGGACGTCGGACCGACGAACCGTCGACTCCATTGGTCTCCTAGCGTGCGATTACCTCTAGGGGGCCCTCTCCCTCGTCTCCCCATGGCCCAGTGGCTTCATTGTGCATTCATTTCGTAAACTAGGGTTTTGCTCAGTGTGGGAGTGTGCAATTTTTGCACACAGGGGTCAACTTTGGAAAATCATCCATCGGGCAAGTATGGCTAGTGTTCCTAGCCCGAACCTATCTAGACACACCTGCAGGACTCCCCGGAACCCGGTTTTGTTGCATGGTTGGAGTTCTATGCCCCCGGTAGGTATCCAGCAGGTGTCCCTGAAGGCCTTCTGGTAGTGAGACGGGACGAGCCATAGAATGAAGACCGTGGCTCGGATCGACGAACCGTCGACTCTGTTGGATTCAGCACACCGAGATAGTGCCAGGGGTGCCCCTCCCCTCCTACCCGGTGGCCCATGTGTCACCTTGCAGGTCCATCTTGGAAACTAGGGTTTTGCTCAGTGTGGGAGTGTGCAATTTTTGCACACGGGGGTCAACTTTGGAAAATCATCCACCGGGCAAGTATGGCTAGTGTTCCTAGCCCGAACCTGTCTAGACACACCTGCAGGTCTCCCCGGAACCCGGTTTTGTTGCATGGTTGGAGTTCTATGCCCCCGGTAGGTATCCAGCAGGTGTCCCTGAAGGCCTTCTGGTAGTGAGACGGGACGAGCCATAGAATGAAGACCGTGGCTCGGATCGACGAACCGTCGACTCCGTTGGATTCAGCACACCGAGATAGTGCCAGGGGTGCCCCTCCCCTCCTACCCGGTGGCCCATGTGTCACCTTGCAGGTCCATCTTTGAAACTAGGGTTTTGCTCAGTGTGGGAGTGTGCAATTTTTGCACACGGGGGTCAACTTTGGAAAATCATCCACCGGGCGGGTATGGCTAGTGTTCCTAGCCCGAACCTGCCTAGACACTTTGGAAACTAGGGTTTTGCAGGTCCATGATGATGATGATGGTGATGATGATGAAGATGTTGATGATGATGGCTTGGTCTAAGGTGGTGCTCTCAACTAGCTAATTCATTATGAAATATTTAACAAGACATGAATTAAATTTAATATAAGTGTATTGTTTAATATAGTGAGCATGAATTGAATTAATTTTGTTGGGTGAAGCCAATAACCAACATGATGAACATAATATAATTTTAGGGTTTACTGATCATATGTAAAAAATGGATTAAAAAACACAATTATTATAATTTTAGTTTAATGTTTATCCACTTTAATCCATATATTTTTTAGTTTTGACTATGAATACACAATAATTATTATATATATATGTGTGTGTTTTTGTGTGGATAACTTAGAGATGTATAATAAAAATGGGTAAAAGGTGGTTGTCACTAGAGACTTTCATAGTTGTATAGTGAAAATGTAATAGCTATTAAAATTTGGATTAGAAAATTATTAAAGAAAATAAATTCTATAGAAATGGGTAAAAGGTGGTTGTCGATAGATTAAGAGAGACTTTCATAGTTGTATAGTGTACAATTGTCTAGTGGTTATGGCAGTGATGTGTAAAATCTTATGATCACATGAAAGAGATCACAAATAGGTTCATAAAACTAAGAACAACAATACTTTGAGCAATTTTTCAAAGGAAACTAGAATAGAGCCAGTAAAGAGAAAAAAATACTAAAAACTTGATTTCATACTAAAATGAATGAAAAATGGTTTTACATAAAGAAATTTGAATTACTCAAGGAACTAATTCGATTGTCTAGTGATTCATAAGGATTTAGTTGGGCTTAACATAGAGCTTAAATGCCCTTAAAGTTAGCTAAGCAACCCCTCAAACATGATTAATATATGGTTTACTGATCATATGAACATAATATAATTTTAATCCATCTCTTGTAAATTTGGCATATCAAGAACGCAAAATTGACATATTCATATGAAACATACATGTGAAAATTGAGCATATATCAATATTCAATTACAAATAGTGAAAATAGTATAGTATTAAAAGTATGTAACGTACCTCATCATGCTAGATCCCACCTATTATCATACAACCAAGCCCTCCGGATCATCTCTTATACTGATGGTCTCCATTAGTCTCTCGTGCTCTGTATCCGGTAAGAAGTAGCGTACCTTCGATGTATTTCGACTAGGCATTGTTCGTACCTGAAGGTTTGTGCCAATGATTAAGTTGGTAAAGTGATATACACTTGCACCTGGTTTGTAATCCCTGTAAACATATACACCCTTCTTTCTTCCATTGTTGTCCCGTGTCAAGTATTCACCTTTAACAACCATAGACCCAGTTGGAAAGTGGTTGTTTTCATCGTCAGTCATGGACACAATGAGAGTTTGCTTTCCATCTATACAGCGTGCCAACCAGTATTCATCACCCCATTCAGTATCTTTTGAGGCAACCACTGCGTATATGTGCCCTGCATTATATGATTGTAGGTATATGATCAAAATATTTTTCGTGCGATACAAGGCCATTAATGTGCATTTGAAGACTACGTAAACAAACAAAAAATGTTAAGGAAATGCATCATACCGGGTTGTACAAGGTCTAAGACATGATCAAAATCTGCAGAAATAGATGATTGGTTTTCTTCCAACGGAGTTAACTCAACAATTGCACGCTGATCAAGTGGAAGTGATATGCGATCCCATCCATCAACCCAATCCAATGATTCACACCCATCCCAGTCACCATCACAACAAGGTGGGCAAAAACAAGCGAGTTTTCTGGTCCAAATTTCAAATACTGGGTTATCAGAGCTTCGAACCGAATGAAATCCACGAGTCCCAGGCACAGTCTTGCATTCCCATGCATGTGAATGATCTATGTCTACCACCTCCCAAAAAAATCTCTCCACATGTCTCTTTCTTGTGGATTCTACTCGCATAGTTGATTCCTCTCCCATTACTGACGTGCACCACCTGACTATAGATTGAGCATTTAGAATAGTAGATTCTGTAGATACTTTCAATTCCTCTCTTCGTAGGGCTGTTTTGACACATGCTCCGGCTCCATCATGCTCTCCTTTACCATGCCCAGTCTCAAAATAGTTCCACATATGTGGCACTTTGTAGTTTTTATGCAATGAACACAACCACTGAAATATGCGTGCATTTTTGAACTGACCAGCACACCCATCAGACCAAATCCAGTGTCGGTCCATCTGTATGTTCCTTCCCTTCAAGTGATCATAGAACATGATGAAGCAATGACGTACATAGTGGAAGTCGTGGCACCTATCATCACTTATGTAGAAGTGATATTCCTTCAGAATTTCTCTTTGCTCTTCAGTGCTATTTGGGCCATGCCTATATGTGATATGGACCATCAAGGAAACCTTCTCAGAGTGATAATACTGACTTTGGATCTCATTTTGAGGTTGCAGAGTGTAGTTCTCGGCAAAATCAACAACTGAAAGTATAGTACCAAGGGGAAATGTATCTCTACATATTCTAAACTTCTCATCCTGCCATCGTGCCACGTGGACATGCTGAACATATTGATGTGTCTTTTCAATAAATTCCTTGATGAAGTCACTAACTTGTACCTGGTGACACAAAATGATCTCAATGTCAGTTTTTTGTTGTAAGTAAGGATTGAAATGTAACCGTTACAACATAATTTTATAGATATAAATGCATACCTGAGATGTCACCAATTGTATTTTTTTGCTTTCTTTCCCTGGGACTATTTCATAGTTGATATATTTGAAACTTTTCATGTCTGTAACCATTTTCCCAAATTCACTGTCTCCATTCTCGTGCATACATTGGCTCAATAATGCCATTCCAGCACAGTTGGAGCATGTTCCATCCAAACAAGATTTTGCATAGTATGTTTGCCCCTCGGGCCTATTGCACATGATGCTATGAATGAATTCTCTTGATGAAGTCGGTGGTATTGTCATGGAGCAATCCTGCACAATGTTAGTATGCAACACACGACGAATGTACAAAAATGTTTCATAGTAATATTCATATTCTACATGGTATCTACAACAACAAGTGTTACGAAGAGTATTTATTCTAACATACCATGGCTTACATTTCTCAAAAGATCTTTGCCCCAAGTTCAATTGTCTATGCTCAATCTTAAATTTCTCGTAAAGCTCTGTCTGTGTTATATCAAGAAGATGCTTAGTATGTGGTTCACGATCCTTTGAACCCCTTCTTAGTTTTAGTACATCCTTTCGGTTTGAAGAAGGCCTTGTGTGATCATGCCAAAAACTGTGCACTAGTCCCTTTACTGCATCAACTAGCTTCATGTCACGACGTGGCAACCGACCAACAAAGGCCCAAAAATCTGTCTGATCGGTTGTGTCAAGATGTTCTCTTCTAATAGAATACCTACGGAGGGTTTTTACATTCAAATTAACTAGTTCGGATGTAGGCCTGAGAATACGAAGGGCCCTGGTGTTCTTATCTGCAATTGATTGTGACAACACACGACGAGCAGCATTGCGGTCCTTTGAACGTGTGTTCTTACCAATTTTACCAAATGCATCTACTAGGCTTTTAACTATATGAGAACTTGGTTCAGAATTCTTTATCATCTTTATCCCTAAATTTTTCCTAACAACATTCATGCTCCTAGATTTTAACAATGATAAAAATAATCTACATTTATCTCCATCACATTTAGAAACAAAATATTTATCAAGTATCTGTTGAGTTTGATAAGCAATACTACGTTTAGATAGCGTACCTTCAATGGAATTCATAAGTCTTTCATCAACTTGTATACGCTTCGGAGTTCTTCGACGTGTGCTTGCTAATGGAGGTAAGGGGGTTGGAATTGTACCATGTAGCGCATCACCAAGACGCTCTGGCGTTTCAGTAGTAGCTCGGTGTCCTTCATTCTCTTCCTGGTAGTTGGATGGTGTAAGTCCAACATCCTCATCCATGGTCTGTGGAAGTCCAACATCCCCTTGTGGAAGTCCAACATCCTCATCGATGGTGTGGATAACATTCTCTTCTTCAACAGTAGGCAAAATGTCCAACGCCTCTCTGACTTCATCGCTTGTATAACCACATCCGGATAGCAAATTGGGTGTTTCTTCGTGAGCTTCATCTTGAGATGGTAACTTATCACTTTGACTTGAAGTGGGAATTGAAACATCCCCTAATGAGCACCTACGTTTTGCTTCTTGATTACTTCCATGGGGTGCTTGTTCAACAACTATTGTGGAAATTGAAGGTCCCTCTTGTCGTGGATTAATAGGATGAACCATGGTATCCTCTACAATTGGATTTGGATTAGTTTCCAAAGAAAGCCTCCGATTCATCATGTATATTCTTTTCTTTTCTTTCTCTTCTTCAATGACTTCTTGAGATCTCTTCTTCCTTGTTGATTTGTTTACTCGGTTACGTGCATTCCCCATCACCACAATGATCAATTCAAAATGGTTTGTTTTTGTTGCTCCTCAATTACAAGCTCTTCAATAATAAGCAAATGAAAGTTCTTCCTTGTTGGTCTTGAAGCTTGATATCTTACCTTGTGTGCTCCTCAAATATAGGCAAAATGAATCTTTCAAAGGCCTTATCTTTGGTGTTCTTCAATTGGAGATTCTTCAAGCTTGCTAATTATTTTCTTCAAATATGGCCATATAACCCAACACCACAGTGAGCAACCATGAAAGATGTCCTCAATGCTGCACCTGCATAAAAAAAAATGATGGAGTTGGTGTAGAATGTGAAAATTTTCAGACGCGGGCTCGTGCTGTTCGAAAAATCACGGGATTGTTGCTTTCGTTCGGACAGAGTGAAGTTGCTCTCGGACAGCAACAGTCCATTATTTCTGGAGTTACAAAACGCGTACGCGTTATATATATATAAAACGCGTGCGCGATATGTAGTGAAAAAACGAGAACGCGATATAGTCAAGCACAATAAATAGGTTAGGTGCACGGCTAGGGCAACGAACAAAATCAAAGAAAACTAATAATTTATATGATTGCATACAAAACAAATGTTTTGTATGGTTTAATACCCCCTAGCTCTCTCCCAATAATCCCTAGATACCCCCTATCTCTTTCTAAATATCTGTCCCTCATTCTCCCTACATGTTTCTTTCATGTTTCTTTCTCTCCCTTCAGCCATGTCTCTACCACCCCACTCTCCATCTCTCCACCTTCTCTTTATCTTCGTCATTATCCCTCCCTATAGCACTCTCTCCCTTCTTCTCCCTTAATCACTAACCCTCTACGCCTTTATCCCTCCCCCCTGCCCTCTCTGTCTTACCTTGTTCCTAGAGCCCCTCCCCCATAAAGGCCTTTAGACCCTCTTCTAAATATTAATCCCTAAGTGCATAAGTGCACAAGATGATGAGGAGGAGGAGGGTGATGACAATGAAGATGATCATGATGTAGATGAAGATGATAAAGATGATGAGGAGGAGGAGGGTGATGACAATGAAGATGATCATGATGCAGATGAAGATGATAAAGATGATAATGTTGATGAAGATGATGGTGATGATGATGAAGATGTTGATGATGATGGTGATGAAGATGTTGATGATGATGGTGATGATGATGGTGATGAAGATGATGGTGACATGATGGAGATGTTGATCTGATGAGGAAGATGATGATGATGATGGTGATGATGGTGATGATGATGAAGATGTTGATGAGGACGATGATGGAGATGAAGATGATGATGATGGAGATGTTGTGTTGATGGGGAACCTAGAGATGACAATGATGATGAAGATGGTGATGGTGATGGTGATGGTGATGACGATGAAGATTTTGATGATGATGCTGATGGCGATGATGATGAAGATGTTGACGATGATGGTGATGGTGATGTTGAGATGATGATCATGATGATGTTCAGAAGATCATGATGGTGATGATGGTGATGATGATGGAGAAAATGACAATGATGGATATGTTGATGAGGAACCTACAGATGCCAATGATGATGATGATGGAGATGTTGATGAGGAACCTACAGATGCCAATGATGATGGTGATGACGATGAAGATGTTGATGATGATGGTGCTGGTAATGATGATGATGATGATGATGATGAAGATGATGGTGACATGATGGAGATGTTGATCTGATGAGGAAGATGATGATGATGATGATGGTGATGATGATGAAGATGTTGATGATGATGATGATGGTGATGAAGATGATGATGATGAAGAAGATGATGATGATGGAGATGTGTTGATGGGGAACCTAGAGATGACAATGATGATGAAGATGGTGACGGTGATGACGATGAAGATTTTGATGATGATGCTGATGGCGATGATGATGAAGATGTTGACGATGATGGTGATGGTGATGTTTAGATGATGATCATGATGATGTTCAGAAGATCATGATGGTGATGATGGTGATGATGATGGAGAAAATGACGATGATGGATATATGTTGATGAGGAACCTGCAGATGCCAATGATGACGATGATGGAGATGTTGATGAGGAACCTACAGATGCCAATGATGATGGTGATGACGATGAAGATGTTGATGATGATGGTGTTGGTAATGATGATGATGATGATGATGATGAAGATGAAGATGATGGTGACATGATGGAGATGTTGATCTGATGAGGAAGATGATGATGATGATGATGGTGATGATGATGAAGATGTTGATGACGATGATGATGGTGATGAAGATGATGATGATGAAGAAGATGATGATGATGATGGTGATGAAGATGATGGTGATGAAGATGATGATGATGAAGAAGATGACGATGATGATGGTGATGAAGATGATGATGATGAAGAAGATGACGATGATGGAGATGTGTTGATGGGGAACCTAGAGATGACAATGATGATGAAGATGGTGATGGTGATGACGATGAAGATTTTGATGATGATGCTGATGCTGCTGATGATGATGATGATGATGATGATGATGATGAAGATGTTGACGATGATGGTGATGGTTATGTTCAGATGGTGATGATGATGATGATGATGATGATGATGATGGAGATGTTGATGAGGAAGGGGGAGATGACAATGATGATGAAGATGTTTATGGTCATGAAGATGATGATGATGGTGATGGTGATGATGATGGAGATGATGGAGATGATGGAGATGGCGATGAAGATGATGATGATGATGATGATGGTGAAGATGATGAAGAAGATGATGATGATGGAGATGTTGACCTGATGACGATGAAGATGATGATTATGGTGATGATGATGAAGATGTTGATGCTGATGATGATGGTGATGAAGATGATGATGATGGAGAAGATGATAATGATGGAGATGTTGATGAGGAACCTACAAATGCCAATGATGATGATGATGATGATGATGATGGTGATGACAATGAAGATGTTGATGATGATGGTGATGGTAATGATGATGAAGATGATGATGATGATGGTGATGGTGATGGTGATGTTTAGATGATGATGTTCAGAAGATGATGGTGACATGATGGATATGTTGATCTGATTCAAGGAAGATAATGATGATGATGATGATGGTGATGATGATGAAGATGTTGATGATGATGATGATGGTGATGAAGATGATGATGATGAAGAAGATGATGATGATGGAGATGTTGATGTTGATGGGGAACCTAGAGATGACAATGATGATGAATATGGTGATGGTGATGGTGATGGTGATGACGATGAAGATTTTGATGATGATGGTGATGGTGATGATGATGAAGATGTTGATGATGATGGTGATGGTGATGTTTAGATGATGATCATGATGATGATAATGATGATGGAGATGTTGATTTGATGAGGAATATGATGATGATGATGATGATGATGATGATGATGAAGATGTTGATGATGACGATGATGGTCATGAAGATGATGATGATGAAGAATATGATGCTGATGGAGAATATGATGCTCACAACTCCCTCTAGTCTCTCTCTCCCCAACCATCAATCTCTCTCTCTCTCTCTCTCTCTCTCTCTCAAACACACACACATACACACACATTATGTCACTTTCCATTCTCAAACCCATACCCCCTCCATCCATATCTATCTCCAACTTTCTCCCTCCATCCCTCACCCTACCTTCTCTCCCTCCCTCTCTCATCGCCTGTCTCTCACCTTCTATCCCTCCCTCATCTTTCCCTCAACCTATCCCAATCTCTCCATCACTCCCTCTCTCTCCATCGCCACCACTCTCTGCATGTCTCCCACCAACACTTTCTGTCCCTCCCTTCCTATCTCTTATTTCGTTCTATCCCCATCTATCTCTCACTCCCTCCAAATCCATTCCTCCCCATTGTCCCTCTCCCTCCCTCGCTCTATGTCTCTCCCCCCCTTGTATTCTTTATTTCTCTCTCACATCCCCCTTGCCTCCATCCATTCCCCCTTGTCACTCAAGTCTCACTTTCAACTTCTAACCCTATACCTCTTCAGAACCTATTCTACTCCTAATAGTGCTCTCAAGCTCCACTTCCCTTCACCCCCTGTAGCCCATCATGTTCTCATTCCCTTCATCTCTCCCCACTCAAGCTTCCAACATCCTTCTAAGCCCTTGACCCTTTCCCACCCCTATTAAATATTAACCATAGATTCCCTTGACCCTTCCCCACCCCTTCTCAAATATTAAACAAAATTTCCCTTGACTTCTACACCCCCTCTTTCTCAAGTATTAAACATGTATTTTATGATTTGAATAACGCGAGCGCGTTTTGTAACTATATAACGCGTACGTGTTATGTAGTTATATAACGCGTACGCGTTAATTATTGATATAACGCGCACGCGTTATTTAGTTATATAACGCGTACGCGTTATTTAAATCTAAAAGCGCGGCAATATTTTTGAATTTAAACAGGCCGAGTCACATGCTCACATGTCAACAATAATCCTATGTGTATGCTTTGGAGTTTGCTTCGGTAATTCCAAACCTGTGCTATGTTAATGAAAAACCAAAGCTAATTGGGTATTTCTTCCAGTTTATGGAGAAGCCTGTGTTTAGCCACTCGTTACAATATGCTACACAGAGTCATTTTTGACGAAATCTTAGACACAAATAGCATTTTTTCTGCAGATTCCAAATATGTAACTTTTATTTTGAAATATTAATTTTTCCTATTTTCTTTCAATTTCTTTTATGTCCTACCTCCTTAACTCGTGAAACACATTGTTAGTGTTTCTTCCATAACTTTTTCAATTCTCAATCATTTCAAAAAAAAATTGTATGGTGCACAAGAGGACACTAACCTCCACGTTCTATGAAAAACCCATTTCAAGAATTTTGCATTAAGACCTTCAAAGGCTCTACCCACAAAAGATGTACTATTTTTGAGGTTTGATCACTTAGACAATTATAAAAAAATTATAAAATTACTAATTTAATTTTCGAAAAATAATGGCGCACAAGTGCTATGTGTTCTCTACATGCATGTCGATTTTTGTAGCTTGATTCCATCATTTAGGCCCTCAAAGGCTCTACCCACAAAAACATATACCTTATCATTTGCCTGAAAAATAAAAAGTGTCTGTTAGGAAAACTGAAACTTGACATAGCTATGCAAATTTTCAATACATAAAAGTTATATATTCAGAAATGTGATTCAATTTCCTACATTTCATCTTTTTTACTCAATGCAAGATATTTTCCGTAAGTAAATCAAAAAATCCAAGTAAGTTGAGGGATGCCTGCTTTTTCAGTTTTCTATTGCATCTAACGTGCCAAAAGTGACCCTCATCTTCTTGCACACACCCAAGAATACAATATTGTATTTGAATTATAAGAATTTGATGAATCAATTAACATGGATATGCCAAAACATAAGTATTGATCCATAAATTGAAATGCTTAACTCCAACTTGTGTGGATAATGTAAAAAGTTTATAAATTCTAAATGAGAATGACTTCAAAATACGCTAAAGTGCTTCTTAGTGTTAACTTTTGGGCTGGTGCAAGGTAATGATACCCAATTATGACACGTTAGTTGCAATGACATGCTGGAAAAACATAAATACTATCATTAAAATGAATTATTAGAGGTACCTACAATTTTTTTTCGAATTAGGTGTAAGAAGATGAAACATAGAAGGACATATGACCTTCCAGAATATATAACTTTTATTTATGGAAACATGGTATAACTACCCCAAAATGTCATTATTTTAAAATTGGTATGTTATTTTTTCTCTAAAACATAATGCACATGTTTTAATTGAGCCACCTGTTTGTTATGTATATTGTCAATTTATGAGGAAAAAAATATGTAGAGGCGTAGGCAAGAGACAAATCTTGTGCGGCGCTATTTTTCCAAAATTTTAAAAGTTAATTTTATATTTTTTTAAATTACGAAAGTCAGTGAAGCCCTAAAACGACATGGTCAAGTGTTGAGCTACCATATCATGGTCTGAACACAATCAATTTTTATTTTTTTTAGCTTGTAGGTATTCTTGTACTCTTATGCGGGTTCTTTTCCATTCTTGAAATAGGTAAGCCAAAAAAAAGTTATAGGCCAAATAAACGACCTATGTTTTTTACAAATTTGACATGAGTGCAGTTAAAAATGAATTAAAAATAGAAAAAAAAATAGATCTGTTCAAAAAATATATAATTAGAATCTGAACACAGAGCTCGACAAGTGTGTGCAATTTCATTAGTAGTGCACAAGTGGAGCATATGCGGAACTAGGCGTGAAAAATATGAAGTTACAGAAATTGATGTGTTCTACCACAAATCAGACCAAATCACACCGAGCCTCAAGATTTGGCAATCCGAAGCTAATACCAAACCTGCAAGGGCACCAAAAGAAATTTAAATCCAATCACGCATGTGCGCAAATACGCCTACACGCAGATGCGCGTACACGTCACTAGGAGCGCGCACGCGTGTCTGAGAGCACGCACGCGTTCCTTAATTTCATGTGTCAAGTGGATACATAAAGTTGCCAATGTATATTAAAGAAAACATACAAAAGGATACGTAAAGTTGACAAATGAAATTAAAGAATACATATAATTTGCAGCGAAAAAATAATAGGGTGGTAATAAACTACACTTGTTTCGTCCATTGTTCGCTGCACTTCAAGCTTGAAGGTGGTAGCCTTGGGACTAGACATAGGTCGCAGTTTCGAATCTCCCCAGTTCAATTCGATGATGAAGAAGATGATGATGATGGAGATGATGATGATGATGATGATGGAGATGTTGATGAGGAAGGGGGAGATGACAATGATGATGAAGATGAGAACGATGATGATGAGGAGGAGGAGGATGAGGAGGATAGTGAGGATGATGATGATGGTGGTGATGATGAAGAGGAGGACGATGATGATGAGGATGATGATGGTGATGAGGAGGATGATGACAATGATAGTGAGGATGATGATGATGGTGGTGATGATGAAGAGGAGGACGATGATAATGAGGATGATGATGGTGATGAGGATGATGATGATGATGATGATGATGATGATGGTGATGAAGATGTTGATGATGATGATGATGATGATGGTGATGAGGATGATGGTGATGATGGTGATTACGATGAAGATGAAGATGATCAGGATGATGATCATCATCGTGATCCTCATATTCATCATCATCATCATCGCCATCATCACCATAATCACCATCATCCTCATCGCCATCATCATCATCATCATCATCACCATCATCATCATCATCGTGATCATCATATTCATCATTATCATCATCACCATCATCACCATCACCATCATCATCATCATCATCATCATCATGTCATCATCATCACCATCATCATCATCATCCTCATCACCATCATCCTCATCCTCATAATCATCATCTTCCTCTTCATCATCACCATCATCATCATCATCCTCACCATCATCATCATCATCCTCATCATCATCATCATCGTTCTCCTCTTCATCATCATGTCATCATCATCACCATCATCACCATCATCCTCATCACCGTCATCCTCATCCTCATCCTCATCCTCATCGTCTTCCTCTTCATCATCACCATCATCATCATCATCCTCACCACTATCATCATCATCATCGTTCTCCTCTTCATCATCATCATCATCAACATCATGATGATCAGGGAAAATTTTAGGGGCGAATTATAGCCCATGGGTGAATTTATAGGGGTCACCCAGAAACCCTGGGCGAATTTTTAATATGAAATGGGTTTTTTGAAATTTAACAAATTAGCCCACATTTTATGAATCCCAAGATAGTGAAAAATCAGATAGCCCACCCAGCGAGAGAGGGAAAATGTAATTTAGCCCTGTGAAAGAGGGAGGAAATGGTGGGTTCGCCCCCGTCATTCCCGTAATGGAGTTCAGAGGTAGGTTGTTCGCCCATAAATTTTCATTCATGGAGGCGTGGGTAGTTTGTTCGCCCATGGTTTTCATTCATAGAGGGTATTTCTAGTTTGTTCGCCCCCGATTTATGGTTCATAGGGCATTCTCGCTAGTTATTTTGCTTGGATTCGAGGTTTTTGGTTATGGAGGTATTAATTCTGTTTTTTATTATTCAACCTCCCCATTTGGCAGTTAATGAAAAAATCGGGGGTTTTAGCTCTTAGATGGATATATCGATGTTGTTTTCGACCTCCCCATTTCGCGGCACTCCCATATTGGGGAAAACGTGCAACGGTCCAGTGATTCAGTGAAATGGGGATGTTTTTCCCCTATAACATGGCATAAGAACTGTTTTTATGATTTGCAGAACTCAGCAGCCGACGTACCTCAAGAAAGTAGATGCCCATGTCCACCAGTTCAAGGGTAGCAGTTCCAGGTGATTTTCCTTAACATGTTGGGTGTGTTGGTAGTAGCAGTTTTTGTGTTGAAATTTGAGTTCCAAGAGAATAGAAGTTAATGAGGCAGATTATTAGCTTTTTACATGGCTGCTTATGGTATATTGATTCACTGTAATATTGCATTAGATGAGATATATGGGGCACTGGTACTCATATTTTATTTTACTCGTCGTAGTTCTTCTTGACCAAATTTTGCTCCAAGATTCAATCTGGATGTATCTCCTTCAACATCAAAATCTTAATGAAAATATGGAATCCTGATGTGTTTCAGAGAAATCTGTCATGAAATTCCCAATATCTTTCCAGATTATCCCTGAAATCTGCATGGAATATCTTGGGTATGGCCATCAAGTCCCTAATGAATTCCTTGGCAGTTTGTAACCTTTCCTAAGGGTCCTCAAGTTTCTGAAACACTAGAATGGCGTGTATGGGTTTTTTTGAAGGGGGATGGGTACCCATGCAACATAGATTTTTTTCCATTAAGAGTTCTTATTTACTTTCATGATTCATCAATATGGCATAGGTGTTGTATTCTCACTAAAATTTTGAATGAACTTCCAATAAAATTCACTGAGTCAATGAAACCATCATGCATTAGTGCAGGCATTGTTTGGAGTTGACCCTCATAATTGCCTTCATTGACTTAATTCCAATTCCATTCCATATTTTGGAAATCACATGCCTAAGTTATGTCCACAGGGGTTGGAAAAATCTACTTTTCCAATTTTTTTAAAAATGTTCATAAATGCATGAATTGTTTTTTCCAGTCCATATTTTAGAAATCGCATGCCTAAGTTAAGTCCACTCGGGTTGGAAAAATCCACTTTTCCAATTTTTTTTATATAGTTTTCTTACAATCTATCAAAAAATGTTCATAAATGCATGAATTCAAATTGTTTTCTCCTATTCTTCCTGGAACATCTTGGGTATGGCCATCAAGTCCCTGATGAAGTCCTTGGAAGTTTGGGAACCTTTCCTAAGGGTCCTCAAGTTCCTGAAACACTGGAATAACGCGTATGGGTTGTTTTGGAAGGGGGATGGGTCCCCATGTAGCATATATTTTTTTCCATTAAGAGTTCTTATTTACTTTCATGATTCATCAATATAGCATCGGTTTTGTATTCTCACTAAAATTCTAAACGAACTTCCAATAAAATTCACCGAGTTGATGAAACCATCACACATCACTGGCATTGTTTGGAGTTGACCCTCATAATTGCCTTCATTTGACTTTATTCCAATTCCAAAGCATATTTTGGAAATCACATGCCTAAGTTATGTTCAGTGGGGTTGGAAAGATCCACTTTTCCCAATTTTGTTTATATATGTAGCTCACAATCTGTCAAAAATGTTCATAAATACGCGGATTGTTTTCTCCAGTTCATATTTTGGAAATCACATGCCTAAGTTATGTCCACTGGGGTTGGAAAAATCCACTTTTCCCATTTTTATATATATTTTGTTTACAATCTGTCAAAAAATGTTCATAAATGCATGAATTCAAATTGTTTTCTCCTATTCTTCCTGGAACATCTTGGGTATGGCCATCAAGTCCCTGATGAATTCCTTCGCAGTTTGGGAACCTTTCCTAAGGGTCCTCAAGTTCCTGAAACACTGGAATGGTGCGCAATACTCAAACTTAACCATTGGCCTAAAGTATAACAAAGCTCTCTAATTGCAACAACTAGCTACATACCTCACAAGCCAAGGTGATCACATGGGTTCCCAATAAGTGCTAAGTTATATTTGACCCTTGAACCTAATAAAAACCCAAACACATAGAAAGAGACTGTAATGAAATAGGAATCCAAGCACAATGATGATTAATGGAAATTTGAATCCAAAATACAACTATTAAGAAGGATGAACAGAAACAGAGGGGTGGACTACAAACCTTCATAGCCATGAAAACATTGGCACTCTCCACATTCACCATTACAAATGCCATGGCCACTACAACCATCCTTGCAATTATTTCCACTGATAGTCTACCCACATGAACATGAAAGAACAATGAACGACCTTTTATACAAAAGAGAAAGGATAACTTAAAAAATAGAGATAAAAAGAGAAACTAGGTCCCAACGTCATTGATGTAAATCGGTGCTACAATATCATGGAATCTATATATTCACTTCCCAATATAACCCTTCCATGGTGCATCTCTATATAGGACTAGCCCATAATAATAACAAATTTGTGAGTATTGATCTTGTTCAATATTCTTATCACCTGTGGAGGATCTGTTTTTTTATTGATGATGCATCAATGGAACTTTTGGTCTGTCGAGATCTAGTGAAATCCAGAGAACTTGGTTTGAGAGCCACAAAGAAAATATGGAAAATGGAGATAATGGAAACAAGGATCATAATCACAATGGTAAGATGATGCAGGAGCATCTTGTTCATCAAACTATGATTGACCTTCATAGGTCAATAATTGGAAAACAACAAATTTTATATGTGGAAGTTGGATTCCTCATATTCTCTTTGTAATATTTAGTATTATTAGTTTTCAATTAGTTTAGAGATTCGAGAGATTTGATTAGGGAATAATTCGTTAAAGAATAGATCATAAGAATTTGGGGATTTGATTGACAAGAATAAGGGATTTTATCCACTTTTTGTGGATCTGGATAGAGGTAGTTTGATTAGCTAAAATTAATCAATCAGATTATATAATCTAGGAGAGAACATTTCTTAGGTTGGGGAAATGAAAATAGAAATTTACTGTCTAAATCATATTCCAAGGGGAAATCATGGATGTAGTAGGGAAAAGAGACTTCAGTTACAGAGATTGATGATCTTTATTGATGAAATACAAATACTCTATTTTTTTGGCTGAGTGCTGGAATGCGTGACATATAAATTGGTTGGTGATTGTTGTTGTCCTATATACATAATCTCCATGCATATCAACCTAGGTTTCTAGATCCAAGTGGATTGCATATTGAGTAATTCGACTACTTAATATATGCATATAGGGTATGAGTGTTTAAGGGGAGTTGCATCCAATTGTAAAATGCCCGGCATATATACCTAAAAGTAGGGTGCAAATTGTAGCTAAGGAAGGATATCCATCAATTGTTGTTTCAAATATTCAAATGGTGAAACCTTATTGCTTCCAACGCTGAGCGTGATATCCAATTGTTGAATAATCTTGAACATCGACATATAAACTTGCTGCCAGTGCCAAACATCCAACATTGTTCATTGAATAAGTTGCAAACATTGATTATTTGAAGAAGCATTGATCATCCATATGACAATAGTGCATGGTATTGATCATTGGAAAAGTATTGGTAATTTCCTTGGTGAAAGGAATACGGTTTGCGTTAATTGAGTTCATAAGAAATCAAAGATGGAGCTGAGAATCAAAGACTATATGACTGATAGATTGTTTCTCTTGTTGGAACCATAAGCTTCCATTAATACTTGAAGTTTTGCAAAGAAGACATACAAACATATGCAAACATGCATATCAAAGTCACCAAAAGCATGGTTTCATGAGTGGATGTGGAAGGAAATCAGGTGTTGGACCCTTGTGCAATAAATTTTCAAATCTTAAAAATTTGGGGATTTATCAATTCATGGTTTTCAACAGCCATGGTATCTTCAACCATGTCAATTATTTTATATTTTGATCCAGGTTTATCATCATTGTAGACACTATCATTAGCATCCATAGTATCATCAAAATTGTAGAAGTGTTCATCAACTACCAGATTAGAATCCAATTTGCAGACACTCTTATCAATTACAATGGTAGGAGAAACAACCTTGCAGAAGATTTCATCAACTCACAATGTAGTATTTCCACCCAAGTTAGTATTAGTCATTTCAAAAAAACAATGATCCCTCACAAGGGATGAAACACCAATGTTTGGTTCATTGTTGGTACTGTCACAAGCTGGGTCAGTACGACTGTCACCATTTTGAACCTCAGGATTGTCATGGACTTCAATCTCAAGTTTCACGTGCTCAGGAGAAGTAAACTCTTTCTTATATCCATTGTGAATTTCTTTCGAATAAGTTTCATTCGATACTTATATAGTATCCCTTACAACATCTATCCCATGCTCTACTTTACAATATGCATAAATCTCTAGAATCAAGGTAATGTGTCTGCGAGATGGTACTTGAATATCCTTCTCTGGAATTTGACTCACATTTTTTGCTTCTTGTCTACCAATTTCACTTCTAGTATAAACATATTTAGCAGAGTCAAAAATTTCTTGTTATAGAGAAATTTCCACTATTTCCACTGCTAGAGCCATCTAATGTAGAAACACACATTGGCAATGAATCACAGTTAGCCAACACTTCTTCACGAACAAACTAATGTTTAAAAGTAGTATCAATATGAAAATTGAGAGAAATATTAGAATATTAAGTGTGCCTCTCATATAATAAGAGTTGTTCCAAACTCTTCAGCTGGTGTACATTCATGACAGCATCAAAGCCCTTCCGGAACATATCTTGTTCTAAGCTTCTTGCACCACCCTTCCATTCTGCAACTACTAACTGAACATGAATATCATCTGAACATCGAAGATTCTTGTTATTTAGAGATCCTCCTGGTATGTTTGGAGATGATTTTTCTCCAGGGGATTTAATTAGATCCATTGGTGGGTTTTCCAATTTTTCCATCACAGTATTCAAGTCTCAATGGGATATGTCATCATTCAAATATCTAGAATATAATCTCAAAAGTTTTATGTACAATTTGCCTATGTTTTCCAATAGGCTTATGGGGCAAGAAACTATTACATTTCCATCAATGGCTAAATTGTAAATCCTAGGTTCTCTATTAATATTATTGCTTAGTCTCAAATCCATTGGCTATCCTACTTTATCATTAAGAACAAGGCCTCCAACACTTTCACCAAGAGAGACATATTTTTCTAATTCATCGGTTATGTGCCTCTCATCCTCTGATGCAGGTGCTTGATAAATATTCGGAGTCATGTGTGTTTTCTCCTTGCAATATTCATGAATTTGTGATTCCATAGCAACATCTCCTCTGCCCAAAATTTCCATATCATCTTTCATACTCAATGAAACTGATTTTGCAGTTTCTGACAGCTGGAATTGTGTTCTAGCCCCTATGTCTTCTGTCTCACGGTCACTTAGACAAGCAATCGCTACTAACAATGAAATTCCTATAAAATCTACTCTGCTAACAACTTTCTCAGCAATATAATGTTCTTTGAAGCATATTTCAGTGGATTGAATTTCAATTTCATTTGTGCCTTCAAAATCATGTTTTAAACATTCCTCTGCCATATCAAGGCTATCCAATATATGTTTCTCTCTATGACCATTCAACCTGGCATGTGATCTTTCTGGGGAAGAAACTTCACTACAAAATATTTTAGGCTTTGCATTTTCTAGAGATGGTGATCTTGGTTGAGATGGAGAGAAGACCAGATCAAATTTACATTTCATTATCGGTACACCTGTAACAACATCATTAAACTTCCAAATAAGCACTTTCTTTCCAACTTGTTCATGTTGACATTAACAGATACTTTATGATACATAATTCTAATCCATTTAAAGCTTACTAAATTGGGTAAAGGGAAAATTAAAAAGCACCTTTTTAGATTCAGATATTGCCGTGTTCTCCTTCAGAATTTTTTTAGTCTTCTAGAATCTAAACTAAGCCTGGCTAAGCAGCCAATATAGAAATATAGTAGATGTGGATTCTGCTACTTGGAACTTTACTGGCCTGGGGCAATTGTTTGACTAGTCTGATAATTAAATGTTCATGACACTGCCTTTTGTTTTTGTATGATGGATCTGTCCATGTTCAAGGCTAACCAGTCCATTAAAGTTGCAAGTGACATAATGTTTCACATGTCATATGTCATTTGCCTAGAGGGTAAATCACGATCTTAATACTATAAAAGTTAAATATTTATCATTTTTCAGAATTTGGCAATTCCTGAGTTTCATTAGGGTATGGTTGCTATGCAGACTTGAGTTGTAGTTTTAACAATTGCTTGAGAGAGAGGGAACAATGTTTTTTTACTCTTTATCTGGGCTTTGTGTCATATCTAGCATAGGTTGCATTTAAAGATTTTCCTAATCTATACATTGATACTGAACCGTTTTCCATTTGCCATGCTTTTTTTAGGTGAAATGTGCTGAAGTACTTCTTGAAGCAGGAGTGATGGTTGATGCACTGGACAAGAAAAAAAACACAGCCCTCCATTATGCAGCTGGATATGGACGTGAGGAGTGTGTAGGACTATTATTGAAATATGGTGCTTCTGTGTATGTTTAAATCCCTTGGAATTGGTTACTATTTGTTTTGTTTGCATCTTTTAATCTTTTCTCTCTGGAGCAGTCACCTCCATATGTTGGCATTACATCATGTATCATCTCAAGATTCATTTGTAATATTATATGCAGGACACTGCAAAACTTGGATGGAAAGACACCCATAGATGTTGCTAAACTAAATGAGCAGAAGGAAGTGTTGAAGCTGCTGGATAAGGATGCATTCTTGTAAACTTACTATCTTGGGCTTTCGATTTTTCATCATGATGATAGTTTAGGTTACATTTGAGAATAAGTAGCATTTTTAGAAAACTATTACCATTATTCTGGTTGAGGATTCGTTGTATACAAACTGTATATTTGCATGGAGACAAAATTATGTGTCTGAAACATCCACATATTTTATTGTAGATATTCATTTGTGATTTCTGAGGATGAAGCTTCCACCGAGCGTTTCTAGGATCTGTTTTTCGATTTGTTTCCTTGAGATATGATTTTCATTTACCTTTTTGTTTGACATAGAGAGTACGGAAATGGATTATGTGTATTCCTTTATTTTTTGTGTATACTGTTCTCTGTAATCAAAGAACTATTTTTCCTCTTGTTGACAGGGTGAGAATTCACCCTGTGCAAACAAGAGGGGTTATCCTTTCAGGCCATTTATTTGTTCTAAAATACACATACAACCAGCATTATAAGTGGAAAGATTAAAAAACATTACATGGCCAATTGCCATTGCAAATTTTCCTACTACATGGTGTTGGCAATATGGCAGTGCAGAGTGTGCAGGTTGTCATTGATGGTAATCAGATGATGTAAGAGCAGTAAGCAAAGTGATGGTAGAGCAGCAAGCAAATAGATGATGACAGAGCACAAGAACAACAGAAATACATGCCAGAAACCAATAATGAAGTAGATAACACTATGATGATAGAGATGCCATTAGCAGCAAACAATGGATCTATTGCCTCTATATTGTATCCATCAGATAATGGTCTTGCAGTCACAGGGTCAGAACAATCAACTTCCACAGATAATAATAATCTCGGTAAACCTTTGGAACAAGCTAAAATACAGGCATGAACATTATAAAAAACCAAATGAAGTAATTGTTATTGTGTTTGCAAAGGGACATTCTAAAGACTGTTATTGTTGAGTTTGGTGAACAGTTTTTGAGCATTATTATTGATATTCCAGGAAAAGACAATTATGTTCTTCAGAAGCATTTATTTGCCAAGATAATACCATCTCAAATGTACCGAAATTCAGAGACCCACATACCCATCGTCAAACACAAAAGTCTGTAGAGATTGGGATAAAGTTGAAACGTTAGTGAAGAAGGAAAAGAGAAGTTGAAAGTAATTTTGAGTTTGCAAAAATAGTATGGATTATGACAGTCAAGTCCTTGTGAATATGGGCAGACAGAGGAGCTCTTTGTTTCCTTTGCCGAGTTCAAAGAGCGCTGTAAAGAGATTGAAAAAGCAAGGTGTATCTATAAATACGCTCTCGACCATATACCCAAAGGCCAGGCAGAAGATATTTATGGGAAATTTGTTATGTTTGAAAAAAAGTATGGTGACAGAGAAGGTATTGAAGATGTTATTGTGGGAAAGAGGAGGTTTCAGTATGAGGAGGAGGTTAAGAAGAACCCGCAGGTACGAACTGCATGGGCTTCCATTGCTGTTAGTCTTTCTGTCCGAGCCATCTACATTAGCTTCGTATTCCTATATTTTAGGTGTTCCTGCTGGATTGTGTGCTCTCACTGCTGGGCGATTTTGTAAATGCTGGGGCGTTTTTAGAAGAGTCTGTATCATTTTTGTCAATGTTGGGCAAATATAGAAGTTCCTGGGGCGTTTTTTTATCGTTGTTACTGGGTTTATATCATTGCCTGGTAAATCAAGAGGTTCCTGGGGCGTTTTTAATCACTGTAAGGCGAATTTAAAAATGCATGGTTTGTTATTTATCAATAACTGGACATTTTAATATTATTGGGGCATTTTCAAACATTGCTGGCAAAATTCCAATTGCCTAAGAACATTTTGCTCTTTGTCTGCTCATTTTATCAGCCCAAAAATGTAGCCAACCTCTTATTTTGTCTCCTTCCTGAATGCATTGAGGATTTGGGTCTTAGTTGTGGAGACTTATAGTTAAATAGATACTTGGAATTTGTGTTTGCAGAACATCTCGTTTATGGTTGGGTGTATCTTTTTATACCTATATGAATGCAATAATCTAAGCAGCAATAATCTAATCAGTGAAATCCTTCTTGGCAAAGTCTCAAAGTTCCTGGAATAGAAGAATTTTTGTCTGTGGGCTATTGATAGTTAAGAGTAAAGGAGTTTGCATTCAGCATTACCTTAAGAACAGAGATCAATCTTCTTCTTTTTATAAATTTTTGCATCAATGTTGACAAGATTGACAAGCTATGAGCCTACAATTTATGGATCAAGAAGATAGCCCTGTGTTATTTCAAGCAACCACAACCGAAAAGCCAACATGAGAGCCATTGATAGGCTCAGAGTTCAAGGTTTTTTTTCATCTTTGACATGGGTGCGAAGATTAACACTTCAAAGGCAACGATCTCCTCTTTGAAGTTTGAAGTGAGAGATGGCTATTATGGTTGGCTTGACTATTTGAAATAATATCTAGAATACTATATTTATGTATAATCTTTTTCTTTACTTTTTACTAAAAATAACATTAAAAACATTGTTTTTTAAATAATACCTAGAATACTATATTTATATATAATCTTTTTCTTTACTTTTTACTAAAAATAACATTAAGAACATTGTTTTTTAATATTTTTTGGCACCTTGAAATCTAACATCATTTTGAATAGTTCTCAGCTTGAAATGTGAGCTAGAAAGAGAGGGAAAAATATGGAGAGGATAAAATTAAATTGCACCAATCCATAGTTAATCAAAAGCATGCCATAGTGATTAATACACCTGTGAGGCTAAGAAATGAAAGATGAAAAAAATACCAAGTGATTTGTGGCTTTGTTGGGTTGTGAGCAACTTTTGGGCGCATGATGATGACACATAGTAATTTGGAGTGTTTATTTCTTTGAGATGTGCCTTGAAACTTGTCATGCATTTTTTTATCAACATTATAAATTGCTACTAGCCTTGATAACATTTAAAAACTTCTTAGAACATGTCTTTGAATGATTACAAATTTAATTAAAGGGGTCTTTCTCTAGGTATTTGTTAGAACTAGAATTATAACTCTTTAATCGCATTGTATTCAGAAATTGTAAATTGCATTGCTTAGTAGATTCAATTTTTTTCAGTAAGTGGTTAGACACCTCATTCTAACAATGGCAATCCACTTTTCATAACTCATTTAAGTTTAGTTAGCCTCATTGATGGGAAACCATTAAAGAGTGTTTACATGCATATGTCAAAATCCAATTTCATTAGTTGCATTGCATTAGTAATCCATAAAATCATTAAGTAAACTAGTTTGGAAGCATAATTGACATTTTGACTAAACACTCATTTGTATGTGCAAAGGCATTTTTCTAATAGAAGTGTATATCCCATAGGTGATGATGCTTCATCGAAATTAAGTTCCACTTATTTGTCATTATTCCATGTTGCATAGTATTTTAATACACTATAAAACATAGGTGATATCATTTATCATATGATTAATTTTAATTCTTGAAAATGGCCTATTGACATCTAGTAGTGCAAACACTTAGCAAAAATTTGTCAATTTCATCAATTTTGCCCAAAACTCGTTCATGGGCTTGGTGATGATGGGGAATGGGTTGGTTGACCTTAGACAAGGAAGGATACACTATTTTTTATGTTCCTCAAAATCTAATGTAACTTTGAAACCTAAATGATGTAATTTATGTTAAAATTTATACGAATGTAGAATACAATGTGTATGAAGGTACAACTATTTTTGCATTTTTTTAATGTTATATATATTTTAAATTAAATTTAGCACAACCCTCAAATTATAATATTGTGATGCCTTTATATATATATATATATATATATATATATATATATATATATATATATATATTAAACCATAAAAACATTAGAAGAAACAATATGCATATTGCTTTGCAACTATGGGATATGCCATAAGAAATGTGTGTGGGGGGGGAGTGTATTTTTAACAAGAATTGATATATTTTGTGTATTAAAAGGGCTACGGTTGAATTGAACGGTGTTATAATAAAAAATTAATGATGTCTTTGAGTTCAAAACCACACACATATATACATATGAGACCATAAAAACATTAGAAGAAACAATATGCATATGTGCTTTGCAATTATGGGATATGCCACAAGAAATGTGTGTGGGGGTGTGTGTTTTTAACAAGAATTGATATATTTTTGTATTAAAAGGGTTGCGGTTGAATTGAACGAAGTTATAATACAAAATGAATCATGTCTCTGAGTTCAAAACCAACAATTTAGTGAAGCAAAAAGGATCCAAAAGGAGATGGGTATCATTTGTAGAGGATTTTGTAGGATTGCTACAAGTATAAACTCAAAAGAAAACATCTAAAATAAGTAGTATTTTGCAAAACATAAGTACTTAAATGTAGTAAAACATATGCTTGTTTTGTGCTTCGCCTTGGCCAACATTAGTATGTTGTGATCCTTGATTTTATAGGCCATGTCCTCGAGCTTTTGATGAACAATTTCCTTATCTTTGAGCTCCACAAGTGAAAAGACAAAAGGAAATTTAATATTAGCGAGAGTATATTGAGATCCCTTTCTGATATTGCAAACCATATTCTGAAGCATAGAGCACTTTGCTTCCAATATTTGAATTTGTCTTTTATGTTGTATAAGTGTATCCATTATTACTACATTCAAGGAGTTGCATTGATGCTCATTTATGTGAA